>WWET01003598.1:89701-103998 GCA_011038615.1 Limnodynastes dumerilii
GAGTAGATCAATGAAACAGCGGTGTCAGCACTTCCAGCACAGCCGTGCTTCCAGAGCCTGGGTTAATCCAAGCTGAAAACTGGTGGAAATTACCTCATGGTGGAGCGTGGGGATATAAACCAGAAAGTGCATTACTTTGCTGCATTGTACTGCTGTGGACGAAGGTACCCTTTCCAGTGACTTAAAAGCAGCCGATCAATGTAACAAAGCAATGAGAAAGGCAAGTCAGATGCTTGGTTGCACAGGGAGAGGAATTAGTAGCAGAAAGAGGGGAAGTAGTGATGCCCCTTTATAGATCATTGGTACGACCTCAGAATACTGTGCTCAGTTCTGGAGGCCATATCTCCAGAAAGACATAAATACATTAGAGACTGTGCAAAGAAGAGTAACTAAAATGATCCATGGCCTGTGTAACAAATCATACCAAGAAAGGCTAGAGGAAGTAAACATGTATAGCTTGGAGCAGAGAAGGGAGAGGGGGGACATGATAGCAGCTTTCAAATACATCAAGGGTTGTGACCGGCTAGAGGAGGGTAGCATTTTTTAAAGGAAGAGGTGTAATAGAACACGAGGACATAAATATAAACTGGAGGGTGCTAGATTCAGAGGAAATGTGCAGAAATATTAGTTCACTGAAAGGGTGATAGATAAGTGGAATAGCCTCCCATCTGAGGTGGTTGAGGCCAACTCAATATTTAGGATAGGCTAGTAACCAACTTAACTGTACCATCCACTGGAAATGAGAGGCAGCAAAGTCTGGGGAGAAAAATTCACCGGCATTACTAGAGAATTACTAAGAGAGGAACGAAAGAGTGAGTGCATACTTACCCAAAAAAGCTATTTGGTGCCTTAAGGTGCTGCCTTAGATTGTTTCTCTTTTTCTCTTTCTGGCCTGGTGGATCTGAACGCCCGATCGAGGGAAGGAACACTGCGGTCGGACACACGTTTGAAAGCAGTGCAAGTTGACATATTCTGCATGAGAACAAGAGGAGTGGAATGTGAGTAGGGAGATACTCCCCCCTTTTCCTTCAACTTACCTGAAAGTATTACACAAAGAAGGCCTTTTCTCTGTTTATTTTGAGGGTCTGAAGACTTAACATAAGAAACAGAGAAGCAGAGACATTATAAGGACTACGATAAAGTACTTTTAAAGAATCTTCTGTAAAGTACTCCGTTATCCCACGCAGATTCCTTCCCCCCACCCCCCTTGTTTCGATTTCTTTCCTCAGGTGTGTAGTTGCGTCCAAACATGTGCCACAGGATGAGAGTCAGGAGATTTTCAGGCACGGAGCTCAAGCCTCACGCGTCCAACTCCATTGCCGTCCAGGCCACGCCCCCTGCAGTTGAATTTTTATGTGGGGCCTCATTAGATTCTGCGAGAATGGCAGTCAGGGTTAGTGCAACTGCGGCACTCACAAGAAGAGCATTGTGGTTGAAGCCATGGCTAGCGGACACTCATTCCAAAAATAAACTAACCTTGCCCTTCCAAGGGAAGCTTTTATTTGGCCAGATACTGGACTATATTATATAAAAAATGTCTGGGGGTAAATCAGTATGGCTGCCCCAAGAACAAAAGTGTTTCAAAGTAGATTTTACCAAGAGGACAGTCGTTTGGATCAAGATATAATTTTCATGGTCTGAGGTAAGGACATTAGATCTACCCTCAGTCAACTTGCACAATGATGCCAGAAGTGGAAACAGTAGGAAAACTTTTGAGATATTGTGAAAAATGGGAAAACCCACAAATGGGTCCTGGAGATGATCAAGGCTGGTTACAAGCTGAAATTTTAGAAGCCCCAGGTCGAATCTTCACGGATTCTCCAGTTCCGCAACAACAGCAGGAGGTGTCCACGTTGAAAGACAGTCTAGAAACTATGATGAAACAGCAAGTGGTGGTGGAAATTCCCAGACAAAAAAGATTTCAGGGGTTTTTATTCCCGTTTTTTTGTAGTGTAGAAAGCGACCGAACCATTTTTGTACCATCCTAGACCTCAGAAATTTGAACAAAAGCATCAGAGTAAAGCCATTTAAAATGGAATTGGTAATATTGGTTCTGATGGGTCTGCAGCAAGGAATGCTTACATCATCTGTGGATTTAAAAGCTACTTATCTTCACAAACCAATCTTCGCAAAACATCAAAAGTACCTCAGATTTATGATATTTGGGAAGTACTTTCAATTTACAGCTGGTGGACTGGTTTTCAAAAGTTCTAATTACAGTAATAGAAAAGTTAAGGATGGAAAAAATCTGTCTTGGACAACATACTGATAGCAGCACGTTCGAAGGTCACACATACCAGCTAGGTAGTTCATACAGAAAGACAGCACGGATTTTCACACACATACAAAACATGGGTTAAAGCACACAACATATGTAAGGCAGATCACACCATATCTCGCTTTAACCCCCTTTGGGGGAACCCAAACTTTACACCTAGCTTGGACAATGTTTAGTATCTGCAATGGAAAGACAAAATCTATTTGTGATGTCTTTGATTTGTGAGGACAAATATTTCCTTTTTAACAAAATCAAAGATAACAAACTTTCATTTCTTTATGTACTTACAGACTAGACATTTTGTACAGCAAACTATGACCAGAATGAAAAAGGACAAAGATTCGATAGATACCTTATTATTCTATTTACAAACACATAAGTTTCATGTACGTATATGAGATAGTGACTGTGGATAGGAAAGATAAAATATGGGAAAATCCTTTAAAGGCCTGGGCAAAAGATGTACCAATTTGAACCATCCCAGAGGAACCCTTAAAATGTTATGATAATGTGATGAAAGCTTTGAGCAATGTCCAGTTACAAGAGGTACATTTTAAAATGATACATCGGGTGTATAAATCCCAAGCTCAAAGAAAACACATGACTAATGAGGAATCTGCCCAGTGTCTAAAATGTCGCAAGTCTGATGCGACTTTCATTCACAACTTTTGGGAGTGTGGGAAAATAAGAAAATTCTGGGACTAAATTTTGGTCTTCATCAACCAAATTTCAGGGATAAAACTACCCAAGAGTTTTCTTGCATTGATATGGGCACACTTTACTGATTGGATAAAGATCCCAGGGGTTAAAGAACATATTTCAATACTATCTGTAATCGTTACAGTTGCAAAAAAAAAATTAATTCTAAAACACTGGACCAAGTTTTCTCCACCTTTATTACACATGGTTAAAAACACCCTCTTAGAGCTTATCTACCTAGACAGAAGAGCTACCCTGCCAGATATTGAGATAGTGGTCTCATAATTTTATTTTAAAAAATGGGGGATATATATTAAATACTTGTTCCTGAAACGGAGAACACATATCATGTCCATTTTCGAAACCACCAGATGGTTGCTTCTTAGATATATTAGTAACCAAAGTGATATTGCTGTACTGTAAAAGAATACAGGAATGGAAGATGTTAGCTGATCCTAATAATTGAACTCCATGGATAGAAATTAACTTGGATGTAATGTATAAGGATCTTATACTCAAATGTTTGTACCTAAATAGCTCTAACTCAATAACCATGTTACTCAAATATATGCTGTGTATGTATATTGTAGTCTTTGTTATAAGTATGCCTTGAAACTTGTCGATATAATTTGACTATAAAACTGATTGTAAAAAAAAAAACTATAAAAAATTGTTTAAAAAAAAAAAAAAGAGCATGGATGGATTATAAATATGAAAAAAGTAATCTGTCACCAGTAACAGAAAAAGTAAAATACCTGGGGGTAAAAATAAACACGGAAAAGATGATCGTGTGTCTTACTCAGGACAAGATTCTGAAACTAACGAAAAATCCAGATTAAACACCAAATTACAGTGGGCAACTGTATGCAAGTGCTAGGACTGATCTTAGCTGCACTAGGTTTGATTCCGTGGGCAAAAAAGTTAACCCCGGGTTTTCGCTCCCCTTTAGCACCATTGGATTTGAATTTGGTCCTTGATGTTTTGACTAAACCACCTTTTGAGCAATTCAAAGAAGTTCGTCTAGACATGCTAACTTGGAAAGTTTGGAGGTTTTCTGTGTGGCAATAACATCAGCCAGGCGAATATCCAAACTCCAGGCGTTATAGGCAGAAAAACCTTACCTTAATTTCTTTCTGGATAAAGTAGTGTTAAGGATGAACCCTAGTTTCTTGCCTAATGTTGTTTCCAATATCATCTGAATCAGGAGATTTTTTTACTGTCTCTTTTTCCGAACCTGAAGCGTCCCAAAGAGGAGAAATTCCATAATCTTACACATTATAGGGAGGGAGCCAGTAAAAGAAAATTGCATGGCACACATTAGTTATCGCTCACAATCCAAATTTGCAACATGCTTGAGTGGTTTCATCAAAACATTTGACAAACAATCAGAGCAAGATTTAGGTTCTCAGAGGGACTTGTATAAACTGGAGGTTTGGGCGGCCAAATGGAAGATGAAGTTTAACATAGATAAATGTTAAAACAAACATGAAATCTATAAATTAAATGTGGTTAATTTAGGGGAATCTTTAATGGAGAAGGATTTGGGAGTGTTCATGGACAATATACTTAGAAATAGTGCTCAATCCTCAAGCAGCAGCTGCAAGGGCCAATAAAATATTAGCATGCATAAAAAAGGGACAAAGGTACAAGGGAAGACTAATTTTGCCACTATATAAATTGTTGGTAAGGCCTCATATCAAATATGGAGTTCAGTTGTGGGTTACACTCCATGAAAACACATTTTGAAGCAAGAAAAAGTTCCAAGAAGGGCGACAAAATTCATAAAGGATATGGAGTCATTGAGCTATGAGGAACAGCTAGCCAGTTTAGGCATGTTTACTTTAGAAAAGAGGCCTCTAAAAGGAGATATACCTATATACAAATACATTAACGGTCAATACAGAGAACTTTCATGGAAACTTTCTACCACAAGGACTGTACAGAGGACATGAGGTCACCCACTAAGGTTAGAGGAGAGAAAGTTTCAAAACAGCAAAGAAAAGGGCTCTTTACAGTAAGGGCTATCAAGATATGAAATTATATAAATCTTAAAAGGATGCACTTTGAATATATTCTGCCAAATTTATTAAAAAAAATCTTAACCATATAAAATGTCATACACATGAATACACAGACATAATAAAATTAACAATCTAGCAGTACATTTTAGAGCAATATGTGGGGCCACTTTAAATTAACATATGTTGCTCAATATATTTCTGATAATCTGCGCAGTAGAAAAAATAGTGTTTAGAAAAGCAAGAACAGGGACAGTTTAGTACACAGAAGGATATTGGTGAGTATGGCACTCTGGAATCTTGGTGACCTGGTAAACCCGCTGGATTTCATGTAAGTATACTCCGAAAAAGAGTTTAGAGTTCCACTAGGGAAGAGATGTTTCGGATAAAAACCTTTATGAATTGTATTAGCACATTTATTATATATCTTTTAATATGTAAATGTGGGAAAATGTATGTTGGTCGGACTATACGAAAAGTGGGGGCTTAGATTCCTAGAACATAGGAGAAACATGATCTGAATGAATTGATAGAATTTAATAATTTCTAATAGCTGGTAATATATGGTAAAATTATTTAGAAAAACTGGATTGTATATATTATTATTTTTTATTATTTATTTTAATTTCATATTTGTTTTGATATTTATGTTTGGATTATTTTGTTTATCCAGTTAAAATCATTAAAAGAGTTGTTTATGGACACTGCAAGAAACCTTTGGAGGAGGCTTAGTACCGGAGATTTGATATCAATATAAGGCACTGAGGGCCAGATTCAATTGTTGGCGGTATTTTAAAAAATATTGCATCGGAAAAAATCCGACGCCTTCACCGGCTATTTAGCGTAAAAAAATTTGGCGATTCAATTGTTTTTTTACCGCTGCGCAAAAAGAGCAGGCAGCGAAGAAGAAATTTAACAGGGAAAAATAAAACCTTTTTTGAACGTCGCAAATCACTTCCTGCTAGCAGGAAATGCCCAGCGCTAATGACAGGTTATTGGCCAGTGTGTGAAATATCGTTCTCACAATAGTGATTTGCGACGTTCAAAAAAAAGTTGGGTTTTTTTTTAACCAAGGCACCTGCGCAGCGGCCCCTGGCATCCATGGGCATGCTGATGCTTGTAGTTCTACAAAAAAGTACTATAACTGATAACGTGGAAAGGGTTTTAATTCTTTAATTTCTGTCTTGAATTTGTAAGTAAACAAATGTCTTATCCATATATGTAATTTCATTTTCAGTATTGAATAGGTTTTGCAATATATTTTTGAAACAGATTGAGATGTCTGTTATTTTGTCATATTTTAGGGTTAAAAGTTGACATTTCATAAAAATTCTAAAAATTTTATTTTAAATATGATAAACGGCACACACGACCAATACAGTTAAATATGTAAATCTAATGGTGTTTGGTTACAAAATTTAAATGGATAAAAAATCATAAAAATAAAACTAAAAAAAGGAAACCTTTTATAAGTTTACAGTCTTACACTAAATGTAAAATCAGCATAAGATTTTAAAAACAAGCCATTGTTTTATTTCATAAAACACAGCTGATTTAAAACAAGCAGCAGGTGTGGCCTCAACTAAGTAAGTGATGACGCATAACCACACTAAACAATACGAGTGGTTGAGGGCTACCTTAACTTTTCCAGTGCATATGTTAGTTTACGCATTGCAGCTCATTTGCATTAAGAAAAACAAACCACACCAATCTTAGGCGCTAGGAATAGACTTATACTTGCAAGATACAAAGTGAAAAATAAAAATTCTACAAAGAAAAAATATACAATTAGGGAATCACACTAGATGCTGCTAGGTAGAAGGGTTGGCAAAACCCTAGTGTAGACAAATGGAATTAAGGAAGGGGGGAAAAAAGAGCAAGGGGCAGTAACCAGTGCAGTCAGGTGATATTCAAATTGATATTAAATCCAGTATATAAAAATACAAATAACTGTAAAATAAAAAACCTTCAAATAACTACAATCATTATTATGAGACAATAAATAGTTAATTAACAAATCTGGTACCAGATATAAGACACAAAAATTCATAAACAATTAAAAATATATATAGGTTGGTAATAGATCTCAAATGCCTATAACAATTGCCTATATCAAGTTATGATCCATAGAATGGTATACACTCCTAAAGTAATAACTCTAATGACAGTATCTCTTTCTGTCCAAAGGATCATAGACCTTAATAGTGAATAGTGAGCCACTCAAAGTCCTGGAAATATAAGGGGAAAAAATATATAGTCCCTTTGGATGTTAGAAAAAAATGTATAGCGTAGTGCACTACCCTTGTAGATACTGTTAGATATCCTATAAATCCTACCCCTATTTAAGTCCCACTTATGTTACACACTCTTGAGCCTTGAGAAAGGACGACCATATCGTCCGAAACGCGTTGGAAATACTTCATAAGTAAAGGACTACTATTCTCATCATCCAAATCCAGTTGAGTGTCACTAGCGCCAAAATTTGGTCATTTGGATATGTGAACCTATTGCTGCTGCACCCTGGAACATTGTTTGAGATATGCTTTTTTATCTTGCACCTTTGTGAGTACATTGGACATTTAAATAAAATAGTTATATTTGTGTTTACAGTATCACACTATTTGTTGCTATCTTGTTTTTCCCCCATACACGGAGAGACCAAGTAGGAGACGTTTTAAATTTGAACCAGCCACCCGGAGCTCGGGTTGGGAACGAGGCAAGGACACAGCAGGAGGGCACCGCACTGACAACAAACACACAGTAAGGAAGCCACGAGTTGACCGCACGCGGTTACCGACGACCTGGACACCTAAACTGTAAGAGAGACTCTTTCCACTACGATTGTAGTTGTCCGTGATTGCTGCATTTATTAATCTGAAACTTTGACATCCACCCGCTGCTCCTTGCTTTTGGAGCGTGTTTAGTATGGACACAGTGACTGTGGATGTCCGTGGCCGTTGCTCTTATACAGGACTGTATTTTTGGTATTTTCTTTGTCACTTGGGTTTAAATGGCTATCATAACCTACATCTTTTCCTCTGTCATATAGCGCTATTCACCATTGAAATCTATTTTGATTCTTCCTATAAATATAGGTTCCCAAAGATTTTAGTTGGCATTGGTAAAAATTGGATAGATAATGCTAGGAAGTATCCAGTTGCAATATGAGAGTAGCCAGTGGTTTATCGTGTCACTTCATATCCTCTGAAGAAATCCCTCAGTGGAGGAAACGTGTCAGAATTGTGAATTTTAAGAAGTCTGGATCATCATTGAATGCCTTCATTGCCTATCTGCACCATTGAAATTGCCTGGAATATCGGAAGATTAAGTCGCGGCTATTAGCCGACTGTGCCACTCTGCACTATTGTCTATACCCATTTAAAGTGGTCCACTACACAAAGAGAGGTCTGGGAATAGAGAATATTCATTACTCTACAGCTGACGCTCTATCGGAGCTCCTATGGGCCTACCCCTCTTCTGGTGCGGATGTCTGTGTTTGATTAATTGCCGACGGCTGTGCACGCTGCACGGGTCCCAGTGTTTCCCATACAAAAGTGGACAGGACGAAACCAACATCTCACTGTTCAACTACCGCTTGGTGCCGAAGCTAAGTAATACATATTGGGCTCTATTTATAGAGTTCATTTTGGAGTGATAGGGGCAGTTTTCAACAGAAAACTGCTCCTATCGCTTCAAAATGACATTTCTCATATTTAAAAAACCCTGCATCGCCAGTGGAAACTATAGTTTCCATGACGATGCAGGACTCCTTCTCCTGCCATCACCGTTTGTAACGCATATTTATGCAGGGGTGAAGGAGTGGTGAAGCGGAGTTTCTCACTCCGCTCACCATGAAAATCTAACGACAGCTCAGGCTGGCGTTAGTAGCTGTTCGCAGGGAGATACCTGCGATGGACAGCTTAAGCCCGCCCTCCTCTGTCCCTGATTGGACCAGAGAGGGGTGAGTGACAGGAATCAAACTGATTCCTGATTGCTTTTTTTTTTTTTTTTTATTCTTAGCGATCCCCTGAACCATCAATGTTTCCCCCCTTTTATCCACTGAAGCACCAATGACAAGAGGAGATTCAGAACCTATATAAAATGATTAAAATGAACATTGTTGGTTCATGGGGATCGCTAAGAATAAAAAAAAAAGGCATTAAGGAATCCGCTTGATTCCTTATGCCACCACTCCGGAGGGCAGCTAAACATTGCGCATGCGCCGTGCGTGTACGGTGCATGCGCCGTGCGTGTACGGCGCATGCGCGACTATTTTACTGCATCGTCGGCGCTTCACATACGAGTGAAGCGCCGGTGATGCAGTGGAAACACTCACCGGACATCGTGAGTCTTCACGATGAAGGTAAGTTTTTATAAATCTGGGGAGTGAAGTGTCCAGGCTCGCTTCGATGATATCACTATCACTCCCCAGTATGCGCTGTCCATAAATAGAGCCCATTGTTTTCAACCCTATATGGGACAGTGTTACCCAAAGCAACATAGTTTTCAGAGCCTGTTGTGCTACTCTCATATTGCTACTGGATACTTCCTGGCATTATCTATCCATTTCTTTTTTTACCAATGCCAGCTAAAATCTTTGGGAACCTATCTTTATAGGATATCTAACAGTATCTACAAGGGTAGTGCACTACGCTATACATTTTTTCTAACATCCAAAGGGACTATATATTCCCTTATATTTCCAGGACTTTAAGTGGCTCACTATTCACTATTAAGGTCTATGACCCTTTTGACAGAAAGAGAGACTGCCATTAGAGCCATTACTTTAGGAGTGTATATCATTCTATGAATCATAACTTGATATAGGCAATTGTTATAGGCATTTGAGATGTATTACCAACCTATATATATTTTTAATTGTTTATGAATTTTTGTGTCCTATATCTGGTACCAGATTTGTTAATTAAATATTTATTGTCTCATACTAATGATTGTAGTTATTTGGAAGGCTTTTTATTTTAGTTATTTGTATTTTTATATGCTGGATTTAATATCAATTTGAATATCACCTGACTGCACAGGTTACTGCCCCTTGCTCTTCCCCTCCCCCTTCCTTAATTCCTTAATTGCATTTGCATTAAGAGTCTTGCGCCTCTAGCCATTCATGCGGGACTCATTCCATGCCGATGCATGCATCAGTACTAAGTCAGACGTCTGTGTTTGTGAATCAGTCGGCTGTTTACGTGCATATATTTGGGTTCTGGGCATGTGCAGTTTAACTAATCATAAAAATACGCACGTAGATTCTACACTTAAGTGTGAAATGATCCAACATCTTTTCTGAGGAATAGTCTTTTGTTTTACTTGCATGTAAATTACTATGACTGTCAAGATAATGAATTATTGCAAACTGGTTTTTTTTTTTTACATTAAAACTGAAAAGTAGACAAAATGAAACAATTGGAGATTGGATACTTTTTTGTGCTGTCTGGATTAGGGATGGATAAATAGAGTTGAAGCATCCCAAATTTCTCTCCTATAGTTTTTGCAATCTTCAGCAGTACAAACTTTTGTTGGAATTTGTAAAAGCAGGGTTCTCGCCCACCTTTCCAATTTTGATGTTTAGTGGTGGCCTGTGAAGCAGTATATGTTTTGTGTTTTAAGTATGTAATGCTGAAAATCATAGAATTTATAAAAATCTAAAGTATTATCACTTTTATTTAGCGAAGGGATCATCAAGTAAATCATTTAGAAATCTCCACGGACGGGGTGGCGATCTATGTTTTAGGGAGTTTCATACCCAAATTATCAGGGCATTATCAGACCAAACCTTAGTAAGGATGACTGCAGAGATATAATGTTGAAGGGTCCACTTATTAATAAGCTTTAAATCAATGCGAGAGTAGGTGTTGTGTGGAGCTGAAAAAAAGGAGTTATCTCTTATCGCCAGGGTGTAATACCCTCCAAACATCAAATAGGTCAAATTCAAAGAGTAATTTAGTAAATGCAACCGATGAGGGATCCTTTGCCCTATCGCTCCTATGTCTTGTTTTAGATCTATCCAATTTAGAATCAGGCGCCAAATTAAAATCAGCCATTATGATAAGATGACCCTTCATAATTTCTTGAATTTGTTCAAATAAGGACCGGAGAATGGGGAGTTGATGCATATGTGGTGCATATAATGAGACAATGGTACAGATCAGGAATCTAAAGTACCCACAATAATAATATAGCGTCCATTTTAATCAGCTGTGAAGTCTGTGAAGTTAAGGGGGAGAACTGAGAGGCTTGCCAATTACAAATAGGGGAAACACAAAATGGAAGTTGCTCAATCAATTTTTAGGTAAATGCAAACAGGTACAAGAAAGGCAGGGGTTAATCTGCTAGCCCCAGAAACAATACAAAAAAATGCCTCAGCAACACTGCCATAAACCAGTAACAGACTATACCGTCTATCTGTAAATAAAACGCAGAAATGTCCATTACACATATTTGTGCAAATATATTATAAGCCACCAGCCACCGTCAAGGCCTTTCTACATATGGTGGTCCTAACTCTAACAAAGAGAGTCCAAATGTTGGGTCATATATATATGTTTTTAAATTGTGAGCCAACCTTACCTCAGGAGACACCCCTTAAAGTCTCCAAAATAGCTGCTATGGAACATAACCCCCTCTCAGCTGCTGCTCCCAGCATGCTCCCAAACAGTACAAACACAAAATGGAAGTTGCTCAATCAATTTATAGGTAAATGCAAACAGGTGCATGAAAGGAAGGGGTTAATCTGCTAGCCACACAAACACTGCCATAAACCAGTAACAGACTATACCATCTATCTGTAAAATAAAACGAAGAAATGTCTGTTACAAATATTTGTGCAAATATATGATAAGCCATCAGCCACCATCAAGGCATTTCTGCATATGGTGGTCCTAACTCTAACAATCAGAGTCCCAATGTTGGGTCATATATAAATGTTTTTAAATTGAAAGCCAAACTTACCTCAGGAAACACCCCTTAAAGCCGTGTTTCTCAACCTCGGTCCTCAGGACCCCCTAACAGTCCATATTTTCTAGGTTTCTTTAAAGATTCAAAAGTGATATGAGTACCACCTGTGGAGGTTTTAAAATGTGTAAGTTAGTAAAGAACACATCTGCAGTGAGTGAGACCTGGAAAACATGCACTGTTAGGGGGTCCTGAGGACCGAGGTTGAGAAACACCAAATGTAGCTAAAGCTGTCATTTAGAACACAAACGTTGTACTAAGTACCCCAAGCTTATATCTAAAGTGACTAAGGTAGAAATAGAAAACAAACATTCCATATCAACAGGATAGACATGGGTCATCATTTGAAATATCTTACTCACAAACTGCTACTGTGACCGCCCAACCTGAGACCCGTCCGCTTGGATCAGGGATGGGTGGTAAGACTTGGAAGCTTGTACCGGAACATTCCATGCAGAGCGGCAGACCATCCTTGACTGAAGAGATGAAATGCAGGCTGTTGGAGTGATGCACCAAGAGCTTAACAAGAAATCCCCATCTATAAGGAATGCCATGGGTTCAGAGGGCAATGGTAATAGGGTGAAGTTCTCTTCTGCGGTTGAGGGTTGCAGCAGATAAATCAGAAAATATCTGTAGACCACCCAGAAGGTAAGAATCTGCAGCGTTTCTTGCAGTTTGGAGGACATTTTCTTAAGTATGGATGAAATGTATTTTCATCAGGATGTTACGAGGTTGTGATGCAGGGGCCAAGTTAGATTTAGGGAGACTGTGGACTCTGTTAAATAGTCACTTTCTGGAACTTCAAGCAGAAGTTTGCAGAGGATACCTTTTGCATAATCTGAAAGCTCACTATTTATGCTTGCCTCAGGTATCTCTCATTTTCATATATTTCTGTCATGCACGGTCTTCCAGAGCAACAATTTTAAGCCTAAGAGCGTCCACTTCTTTTTGGAGAACATTGTGGGAATCAATCAAGCCATTGTGTGATTGAATCAATTCTCCCATCTTGTTTTCAAGCTGGACAGTGTGGCCCCCAAAGTCATTTGATGCATCGCCTTGACTGCCAGTGGAGCATCAACACCTAGATCGGCAGAGTGAGAGGATACCTGTGGGGATGGCTAAGCAGAAGATGGGGTGGCCTCATCCTTTAGTAAGGTTTGCTGAGTAGTTTGCAAAGATGGGAAGCGAACAGGCAGCTGAAGAGGCGAAGGCCTGGTTCTATTTTTATTTTTGGAGGCATGCTTAGAGTAATAAGCCCAGCAGCTAGATACAAGCTTAAAAAATGGATGAATGAGCGCGTAAGATAGGTAATAGGTAGAATTAAGTTTGAGTTAGAGAGACATGAAAATGGACACCCCAGGGATGTCACTTTATCATGTTACATAGTGATTGCATGATCAAATAACATGTCAGGCTGTGACTTCAGATCAATTATTGTTTTTAAATTTTTATAGGTTTTAGCAGTTTAAAATTAGAATTACAATTGGAGTTGTGTGCACCACTTGAATTGTAGAAATAAATTTGGCAGGCCAGTCTATTAGGAGTTGTATAATAGCTCCCTCTTGTGGGGTAAAAGCGTATTTTTTCAGCTAAGTGCTCAGTAATATAAGATGAGGCAGTGAGCACCGCAGGTATAGGACATCTCCACTTTGTAAATCAGCCAGTCCTCAGGGGAAGATCGTTCCCCAGTCATCCACAGTCAGACCCCCTGAAATGTATTGGCCCAGCACCAGTCAGTGGGATGAAGTTTGTTCCGAATGCTTAGGAGTTGAGGTTGGAGCGCCGGACCGAAGGATCCCTCAGGTTGGTTTGCAGCTTCCTTCTCCCTGATAGACAGCAGTCAGCAACACCGGGGGACCGCCACACACAAAAGACAGGCTGCCTCACGGATCAAAGCAGGCAGCACCTCCACCAGCCGGATTAGTTTGGCCCTCGCAGATGGCAGAACCAGGACCCCTGGCGGCAGGGCCGGATTAAGCCTTCGGGGGGCCTGGGGCACTTCAGAAAGGGGGGCCCTATGATCTAAAATTAAGAGCATAGGGGTAGATCCAGAACTCCGCTTGCAATACGCTTCACCGCGTAGCGTATTTACATGCGTACTTTCTATACACTCCCCTTGTCACACCTTGTGAATGTATGTATCTTGTCCGAAATCCGCTTTCCAAACCCTACCTTAACTTTTGCCCACGTAACTGATGTCATCCGCTCACGTACGTATGAGCAACACGTAACATTTACGCAACTAAGCACGCCCATACTGTACACTTTAAATACAAACCCCCGCCTACATAACGTATTTCAGACGTATTTTAGACTCACGTAAAATTGGCACG
>WWET01003598.1:106937-126055 GCA_011038615.1 Limnodynastes dumerilii
AGAAACTCCAAGCTCTTTAAAAGTAAAGAAATAAAATAAGGGAAGGGAATTTTTTTTTTTTTTGTTAAATGGCACAGCAATGTAAAGGCAGGCTGTGGGGGGCCCTTAGACAGGGGGGCCTGGGGCACGTGCCCCCTGTGCCCCCCCCTTAATCCGGCACTGCCTGGCGGCAGAGGAGCAAGGATCCACCACTGTCCACTTAGTATGAAAGGCGGTAAGCCAGGTATTGGAATGGGGGCTATCTAGGAGGGCAAAACTTTAAGTTAGGCCCTGAAGGAAGTGGAGGTGGGGGGCCGGAATCTGGCGCGCTTCACCATGCGGTGTGGCCCCAGGGAGCACAAGTTTGCAGCTCCTACAGCCCAATAAATCAACAAGGCTCCAGTGAAGGGCAACAGGGAAGGTATGGAGGTAGGTTTGAGTAAACAGGGAGAGTGGAAAAATAAATGGGTTTTAGCCCGATATCCGACGGAGGTCAGCTACCACACGTCTGACCACGTTGAGTCAGGACACGCCCCCTTAATATTTTAATTGTTAGATTATTAAATGTAATGAAACACTGATATCATTTCTGTGCCATAGTTTCCTTATCTTATCGTTGTCTTGTTATTTTTGTTACATTTTAATAACTCCCTCTGTACTAATAAAATCTTAACTTAACAGGATGTGTCTATAGTTTATGATCAAAAGGTTTATATAGAATGTTCCAAAACAAGTATGTATAATTAATTGATGTTGTCAATTCTGATCCCAGTTAACCTCTTGACGATATGTAGCCCTGTATCCTTTATTAAAACACTTTGAAGACCAATTTCCTTTTTTACTTTTTTATTGTTTACTATACAATTTGCAGGAGTGTGGGTCTCTGCTGAGAACTGCCCTATTTTAAAAGGACCGTTCTCTCCCAGCTAGTTCCACACTTGCTTAGAATTCAATTGCTTTTGCCTCGAATGGCAAGTATAAAGTCTAACCCCAACCCTTACCCCAAGATTCCCCTCCCTGTAGCCTCACCCTAAGACTATCCTACCTGCAGCCTGATCCTAACCCTCCCTCTGACCTTAAGAATCCCCGGAGAGGTTACTCACCTCTCTGATGGGGTCTGCGGTGGCGATGGGTCAGGCGGGTGGCGGTTCTGAAAATGAATGGGTAAATATGTTGATTAGCACACTTACTCATTCCAAAAAAACTACAAAAGGCTGCCTATTCGAAACAGAGACAGCCGAAAATTCTTTATCAGCTGTCTCTACGTCTAAAAGACAGTTGTCATGGCAGGGACTATCATCGAGTTTGGAGACCTAGTATAACTATTATACGGCATGCACCCAATAATTAAGGAGATCTGTTTCACTTGTTGTCCAATCATTGCTCCTCTGGGAAATTATTTAAACTTCACCTACGCACAAGTCTGACATCACTTTTAAAAAAGGGCATTACCTGAAACTTGTCAAGTGTCAGCGCAACACAAAGTGGCTTTCTTTTCTGTGGTCTGGTCCAGCTTCATTCATCATCTCCTGCATGGACGTCCCTATCTATTTGCAGACTGTGAACTGTATTGTTTTACTCTTGTCCCGGGTACAATTGCCTCCTACTTTCTCTTTCATGTTATATGAGCACTTTGATGTTTTAATGTACATTGTAAAGTTGAGATATTTTATTTATATGTTTTAATTGTGAAGTAAAGATTTTGCTTTTAATCTTTTTATGTTTTTCTTCATGATTTCCTAAATACCTTAATTGGGATGCCCTTGGATGAGAAATACACATCATCATTTAGGAACTTAAAGGGATATATTCAAGACGGACTTGAACTGTGTATGCCATTTCATGTACTTATTTGAACTTTTGTGCATGGTCTCTAAACCTATTTTATAACATAGGAAGCGGTTATCTTTAATTACTCCATTGTTCCACTTTTCCACTTGTTCTTATTTAAAGGGTCAGGACTCCCTTTAGGAGTATTTTAGTCTTGCTGCATATCCTTTAATCAGCGCAGATCACTTAGATCTTTTTTCTATTGTTGGCTTTAATTGTTATGATTCCAAAGCCAGATAAGGACCATCTTCACCCGGAATCATATCGCCCCCATATCCCTGCTTTCAACGGACGTCAAAACAAAGTTATTATGCAGAGTAAAAATGGGAATATGAGTCGTTGTGTAAAATACACTAAAACACATATAAGGGGTTATCCAGCGCTATCACTGAAATCCTAGTGTCAGTAAAAGGTGAAAGCCAGTAAAACGAATGCCCTTCTAAAATCTACAGTGTAAGAGACTTAATACAATGGTGCCAGTGGAAAAAATGAACATAAAACCTAATAAATAGTCCAGATCCAGAGAAAAAAAGGTCCCATACGCAGATCCGTTATTCCAGAGGAGATGAGACCATCCACAACTCACAGGGAATATAGAATAAAATAAAACAAACTTTAATTAGACACAATACAAAACGTAATTAAATAAAACCAGAGCAGGACATCATACCAGGGCTCAAGATGGAACGGCAATCGCGGTTTCTCACTGACTTTGAGAAAGAGCTTAGTGAAGCTTGAAACGCGTGAGTCCAGCCGGCTTTTACAGTGACGTCATCATCCAGGGACTTTGCATCGCGTCTGGAAGAGTCACCGCGCCCGGGCATCTCCATCTCTGCGGTCGGTTCCCCCGCGATTGCCGTTCCATCTTGAGCCCTGGTATGATGTCCTGCTCTGGTTTTATTTAATTACGTTTTGTATTGTGTCTAATTAAAGTTTGTTTTATTTTATTCTATATTCCCTGTGAGTTGTGGATAGTCTCATCTCCTCTGGAATAACGGATCTGCGTATGGGACTTTTTTTCTCTGGATCTGGACTATTTATTAGGTTTTATGTTCATTTTTTCCACTGGCACCATTGTATTAAGTCTCTTACACTGTAGATTTTAGATGGGCATTCGTTTTACTGGCTTTCACCTTTTACTGACACTAGGATTTCAGTGATAGCGCTGGATAACCCCTTATATGTGTTTTAGTGTATTTTACACAATGACTCATATTCCCATTTCCACTGTTTCTAAGAGGTTCAAGACACCTCTATAGGGGTAATCCAGCTGCTATATATCACCTATTTGCGCTTTTAGTTGCTATACGGTCTTTTTATTGTATTATGCAGAGTATTTCCACGGACCAGAAGGGATTCATGCCTGGAAAGTCCACTACCATTACTATTCGTCTGTTATATAGCCATGTTGAATTAACTGGTCCTGTGATGCCAGAAGTGGCAGTTCTATCTTTAGATCCAGCTCCACTCTATTGAGTGGTTGTATCTTTGGGAAGTGTTCTGTCGATTCGGCTTTGGGAAACACTTTTTTAAATGTGTAAAACTGCTGTATTCTGAGCCTGCGACCAGAATTTTTGTTAATGGTCACACCCCTTTTGCCCTGGAAAGGTGTTCTAGCCAGGGCTACCCCTTTTCCCCCGCACTGTTTGCTCTGGCTATTAAGCTACTGGCCTACATTATATGTTCGCATCTGCAAATTATAGGTCTCCTGGCTGGGACCTTGATGGATACTATAACTTTATATGCAGATGATTTTCTGTTATTGTCAGGTGCTGGGCAGTGCATGGGCAGCCTTCTCCAAATAGTGGATACTTTTGTGAATTATTTAGAGTTTAGGATTAACTGGGCAAAATCTCACATTTTTCCCCTGAGCAGCTTGGATTCATCTCGGGCTTCGCCACAGTACTCCCTACAATGGACAACCGGCTCTAAATATTTGAGGATCTGGGTCTCCTGCAGAGCTTCAGAGAATGTGACATTAAATGTTACCCCTATTGATACATACTTTAAAAATAAATTTCATCAGGACAAATACATTTCGTAAAAATGCTATTCCAGCTGAAGTACCTCCTATGTACTCTAACATTCACGTTTTACATTCTCTACAATGTGTTTGCCACTCTAAATGGTGTGCTCTTTCTTTATGTGGGCAGGCCGCAAGTAAAAAATTAAGATAGCTATGCTCAGCTGGGCTTAGGGAGTAGGTTTAGCTCTGCCAAATGTTAGATTATTATCTAGCTTCTCAACTGGTGCATCTCTTCCCTGGGTAAACTCTGTGGTCCCTAATAGGTTGGTTGGTAACAGCTTTGGTACACTGCTCTTTACCTAATTTTAACCCACTACAGGCACATCTGATGGGTAGGTTTCCAAGGTCTGCTTGTCCTGTTGTCAGATAAGCCCAGGAAATCTGGAATTTGGCAGGCGGGTTTCTGAGAAATGAGTGTGGATCTGAATATTCCTATATGGTATAATAGGACCCTCCCAGAGATCCAGGCTGTTACATGCTGCACACGCTAATCCTGGCAGCATGTAAATTCTTACCTTTTCTGAAACTGGCGCTTGCTGCTTTGTCCCATTTTCACTGTGTGAATCGTTTCCTGCAGGCCAGTGCACCTTGCATGGCTTGTACATGTCTGATTGCTAGCAGCTGCCATGGAAGAATGTATTCAAAAAAATTTGAGTAAGGGCTTCATAACGCCATCAAGATCCCCAGTCAGTGCAGGGTGTTTCTTTGTTCAAACGAAGGATGGCTCCCTGAGACCCTGCATAGATTACCAGGAATTTAATAAAATTACTGTAAAGAATACATAATGTTGGCGCTTATTTCAGATCTTTCCGATCAACTAAAGGGAGCTACAGTGTATATGAAAAGAAGCCTACAACTTGATACAAAACCGTGAAGAAGACTAATGGAAGACTGCCTTCAATATCCAATCTGGGCACTATGAGTACCTAGCAATGCCATTTGGACTATATGCCCCAGTGGTTTTCCAGGACTCTATCAATTACATCATCCCAGGTTTCTTGGGCCACTTCATAGTGTTATATTTGGATGATATCCTCATCTATTCCTCCTCTCTGGATCTTCATCGCTCCCACATCTGTCAAGTTCTCTTTCGTCTCAGGGAAAATCATCTATTTGCCAAACGCGAGAAATGTGAATTCGAGGTGTCTGAGGTAATTTTCTTGGGTTATGTCATCTCGTCCAAGGGATTTGCCATGGATCCTGCCAAGGTTAAGGCCATCATTGAGTGGGTACAGCCATACAATATGAAAGCTGTACAGCGATTGTTGGGGTTTTCATAGGAGATTTATCAGAGCATTCTCCAACTTGGTGTCTTCTATCTCAGACCTCACTAAAAAGAATGGGTACCCCAGTAATTGGCCGCCTGCAGCTGTGGAAACTTTAAAAAATTTAAACAGGCTTTTATTACTGCCCCTATCCTCAGACATCCAAATCCAGAACTTCCATTTGCGATCGAAGTGGATGCATCAGATGTGGGAGCTGGAGCTGTTTTGTCCCAGAAGGATCCAGAAGACTGGGAACTGCACCCTTGTGCCTATTTTTCAGGTAAATTTCTGCGAAACATAACTATGATGTGGGGAATAGGGAATTGCTGGCCATTAAACTAGCTTTTGAGCAGTGGAGACAATGGTTGGAGAGGGCAGCACATGTCGTCTGATGGATCATGAGAATTTGGCGCACATCGCTTTGGCAAAAAGGCTTATTCCAAGACAAGCTCATTGGACACTGTTCTTTACCTGCTTCAACTTTGTTATTACTTACCGTCCAGAGTCCTTAAACCGCAAAGCAGACACCTTGGGCCTGATTCAGAGGCTGAAAATAAGAACTTAAAGTTACACCTGGGCAAAACCATGTTGATTTCAGGGGGAGTCAAGTTAATTTTATTCTATGCATGCAGGGAGAATGCTTTGCTTTTACTTATTGCACATAGATACCTGATCAGCTTCACTTTTAAACTGCTAATTAGACTTGAGCTGGGAAACATCACCTTTTAACTATAATACTGTTGCAAATTAAATTTGACTCCCCTGAAATCAACATGGTTTAGCCCAGGTGTAACTTTAAGTTCTTACTTTCAATCTCTGAATCAGGGCCCTTATCCAGATCCTTTATTCCTGAGCACGCTTCCTCCAGCAGGCCAGTACCCATCATTCCACCTTCACTCATGGTCTAACTCGGGATCTCCAGTCCCAACTATTGCAGGTACAGGACCAAGCCCCATGACAAGTCTCCTCCCAATAAACCTTTTGTACCACAGGGCCTCAGTGAAGCGGTTCTTATGGAGAATCATTCATCTAAGACCGCAGAACATCTGGGAATTCAGAGGACCTTGGAGCTTCTTAGATGTTCGCTCTGGTGGCCTTCCATGGTACAAGATGTTAAAGAGTTCATAGGATCTTGCCCTGTATGCGCCTGTAAGTAATCCTCGCGATCAGTACCTATGGGACCTCTCATGTCTCTACCTATACCCAGATGTCCGTGGACTATAGTAACCCTAGCCTAACATCTGGAGGGCGCATGCTTTTTTGACCATGTGAAGAACAATGAGCAGAAATATAGAGAAAAGGCAGGAAAAAAAAATGTGGAAGCCAAACCTATCTGCTTTTGCCACAGTTGGGTCAGATACTCAGATCAGTAGATCATTGAGCCTCAGATCCTCAGAGGAAAATATACAAACCTTGTAAATAAAGAAAATACTTGTGGAAGTAGAAGAAACCATGAAAAAACAAGAAATGTTGAAAAGCCAAAATAACAAGCAAATCAAGTAAAAAAAAAAAAAAAAAAAGTTCCATGGGGTAGATCGCTGTGCGTGCGGGGATCTGTGGTTACACAGCTGTAGCGAGTAGTGCATGCCCCCTGCACTCCCCGCTCTCGGTAGGTAATCTGGTCACTTACATGTCCAGATTCCTACCTTAACTTTTACGATTAGCTGGGGACACATTATGTGCTTGCAAGGGTCTGTAGGTACGATCGTGTAGCGGGGAGTGCACACCCCCTGCAAGTACTGACGTACCTCGTTACTTACGTTAGTACTTCTGCTAACGGAACATTTTCCATTTTACAAAGATGTGCAATGTCCACTCTCTTATATGTCTACAGCCATTCTATCACCCCCTTTTCTTGTCTTCAGTTGTCGTTTTACCTCCCCCCCCCCCCCCCTCTTCGTTTTACCCCCCCCCCCCTACTTCTTTGTATGTTCCCAGCAAACCTCTCCCTTCAATCCCCAGCCATTCCTTTTTAATCATTTAGTTAACTTACCTTGGCTTTGCTTGTGTCCCAGTCCCTGTGCTGTAGCTGCACTCTTAAACAGCAGCTCTTAGTTAAGTTAAGCAGTGCAGCCACTGGTCTGCACCATCCTAGTGATGCCTCTAAATCCAGGTCTCAAGCATACCTGGGCCCGGGTAATTAGTACCCCTCCCATCCTCACAGCACCCCTGACAATAACATATGGATAACTGTGTACCACACAAAAATCTTTGAGTCAAGTACCACCTTGCTTGGTGGACATGCTCGCGAAAATTTTCAATAAAGTTCTCTGCTGGACCCCAACAACATCATTGATTTTGACTGGGCCCACTAACCAAATGGTTCCTCTGCTGGTGCCTACAGGATGTAAGCTGCCACTTTAAATACTATAAGCTCAGAGAAGAAATAATGTACTTGTACATTTAGGTAATGCACAAGGGCAAATCAGCTCACCAAAGCATGAGACACTTTTGTGGAACTTTGGGTCTGCCCCCTTCCCCCACTACTGGAGTGGCACCACTCCTTCCCACCCTACAACCCAGAGACAATTCTCTGTCAACTTCGATAGCAAATGGTCCGGGGATTAGGAGGTAGCATGCCTCACCTCCCCTCCACATGATAAATGAATGTTGAGACTGTGTTGATTACACTGTACTGTAATGCTGTCCGCAACTGGTGCCCCAGACCTTTCCTTACCCCTAACAGTCCAATTCAAGGACTTTAAGAAACTTTACTATGTGTTTTAAGTAGCTTTAACTTCTAGTTAGAAACCATCTCTTATAGCTGGACTTAACTGTTAAGCAACAGTGCTGAATTTGTACATACCCTAGTGACATAAATCTGCAAACTCTCTACTTATGTTTGGCTGCACATTAATAGCGGCACTTTCCTAGACTGACCTCCCAGAGACCCAGCCATCCTTTAGTTTCCCATGACACACTTGTCAGAACATCTAACACCTCTGCCCAACCTTTTCCCCAACGTATCTCAGCCAACTTCTCTCCTGAACATGGAAAACAAGCTCCACACGAATAAACACCTAAAAGTTCTGTCCCTTAATGCCCAAGGTCCCAATAGCCCAGAAAGGTAAAATTATACCTGATAATTGATTTTCCTTGAATCTCGATGGCAGCATAGTACCCTGGGTAATATCCACGTGCCGGGAGCCAATCCAGGAAAAGAAAAAGACCCTCCTGACACATAAATAGACTCCTCCTCCTGTGTCCTGTGTCTTCTTACTCCATAAAGCTATAATAAAACAGAATTAACTCACAAAACACAACACAAGGGTAGGGAAACTATGCTGCCATCGAGATTCAAGGAAAATCAATTATCAGGTATAATTCTACCTTTCCTTATCATCGATGGCAGCATAGTACCCTGGGTAATATCCACGTGGCGGGAGCCAATCCAGGAAAAGAAAAAGACCCTCCTGACACATAAATAGACTCCTCCTCCTGTGTCCTGTGTCTTCTTACTCCATAAAGCTATGATAAAACAGAATTAACTCACAAAACACAACACAAGTGTATGGAAACTATGCTGCCATCGAGATTCAAGGAAAATCAATTATCAGGTATAATTCTACCTTTCCTTATCATCGATGGCAGCATAGTACCCTGGGTAATATCCACGTGGCGGGAGCCAATCCAGGAAAAGAAAAAGACCCTCCTGACACATAAATAGACTCCTCCTCCTGTGTCCTGTGTCTTCTTACTCCATAAAGCTATGATAAAACAGAATTAACTCACAAAACACAACACAAGTGTATGGAAACTATGCTGCCATCGAGATTCAAGGAAAATCAATTATCAGGTATAATTCTACCTTTCCTTATCATCGATGGCAGCATAGTACCCTGGGTAATATCCACGTGGCGGGAGCCAATCCAGGAAAAGAAAAAGACCCTCCTGACACATAAATAGACTCCTCCTCCTGTGTCCTGTGTCTTCTTACTCCATAAAGCTATGATAAAACAGAATTAACTCACAAAACACAACACAAGTGTATGGAAACTATGCTGCCATCGAGATTCAAGGAAAATCAATTATCAGGTATAATTCTACCTTTCCTTATCATCGATGGCAGCATAGTACCCTGGGTAATATCCACGTGGCGGGAGCCAATCCAGGAAAAGAAAAAGACCCTCCTGACACATAAATAGACTCCTCCTCCTGTGTCCTGTGTCTTCTTACTCCATAAAGCTATGATAAAACAGAATTAACTCACAAAACACAACACAAGTGTATGGAAACTATGCTGCCATCGAGATTCAAGGAAAATCAATTATCAGGTATAATTCTACCTTTCCTTATCATCGATGGCAGCATAGTACCCTGGGTAATATCCACGTGGCGGGAGCCAATCCAGGAAAAGAAAAAGACCCTCCTGACACATAAATAGACTCCTCCTCCTGTGTCCTGTGTCTTCTTACTCCATAAAGCTATGATAAAACAGAATTAACTCACAAAACACAACACAAGTGTATGGAAACTATGCTGCCATCGAGATTCAAGGAAAATCAATTATCAGGTATAATTCTACCTTTCCTTATCATCGATGGCAGCATAGTACCCTGGGTAATATCCACGTGGCGGGAGCCAATCCAGGAAAAGAAAAAGACCCTCCTGACACATAAATAGACTCCTCCTCCTGTGTCCTGTGTCTTCTTACTCCATAAAGCTATGATAAAACAGAATTAACTCACAAAACACAACACAAGTGTATGGAAACTATGCTGCCATCGAGATTCAAGGAAAATCAATTATCAGGTATAATTCTACCTTTCCTTATCATCGATGGCAGCATAGTACCCTGGGTAATATCCACGTGGCGGGAGCCAATCCAGGAAAAGAAAAAGACCCTCCTGACACATAAATAGACTCCTCCTCCTGTGTCCTGTGTCTTCTTACTCCATAAAGCTATGATAAAACAGAATTAACTCACAAAACACAACACAAGTGTATGGAAACTATGCTGCCATCGAGATTCAAGGAAAATCAATTATCAGGTATAATTCTACCTTTCCTTATCATCGATGGCAGCATAGTACCCTGGGTAATATCCACGTGGCGGGAGCCAATCCAGGAAAAGAAAAAGACCCTCCTGACACATAAATAGACTCCTCCTCCTGTGTCCTGTGTCTTCTTACTCCATAAAGCTATGATAAAACAGAATTAACTCACAAAACACAACACAAGTGTATGGAAACTATGCTGCCATCGAGATTCAAGGAAAATCAATTATCAGGTATAATTCTACCTTTCCTTATCATCGATGGCAGCATAGTACCCTGGGTAATATCCACGTGGCGGGAGCCAATCCAGGAAAAGAAAAAGACCCTCCTGACACATAAATAGACTCCTCCTCCTGTGTCCTGTGTCTTCTTACTCCATAAAGCTATGATAAAACAGAATTAACTCACAAAACACAACACAAGTGTATGGAAACTATGCTGCCATCGAGATTCAAGGAAAATCAATTATCAGGTATAATTCTACCTTTCCTTATCATCGATGGCAGCATAGTACCCTGGGTAATATCCACGTGGCGGGAGCCAATCCAGGAAAAGAAAAAGACCCTCCTGACACATAAATAGACTCCTCCTCCTGTGTCCTGTGTCTTCTTACTCCATAAAGCTATGATAAAACAGAATTAACTCACAAAACACAACACAAGTGTATGGAAACTATGCTGCCATCGAGATTCAAGGAAAATCAATTATCAGGTATAATTCTACCTTTCCTTATCATCGATGGCAGCATAGTACCCTGGGTAATATCCACGTGGCGGGAGCCAATCCAGGAAAAGAAAAAGACCCTCCTGACACATAAATAGACTCCTCCTCCTGTGTCCTGTGTCTTCTTACTCCATAAAGCTATGATAAAACAGAATTAACTCACAAAACACAACACAAGTGTATGGAAACTATGCTGCCATCGAGATTCAAGGAAAATCAATTATCAGGTATAATTCTACCTTTCCTTATCATCGATGGCAGCATAGTACCCTGGGTAATATCCACGTGGCGGGAGCCAATCCAGGAAAAGAAAAAGACCCTCCTGACACATAAATAGACTCCTCCTCCTGTGTCCTGTGTCTTCTTACTCCATAAAGCTATGATAAAACAGAATTAACTCACAAAACACAACACAAGTGTATGGAAACTATGCTGCCATCGAGATTCAAGGAAAATCAATTATCAGGTATAATTCTACCTTTCCTTATCATCGATGGCAGCATAGTACCCTGGGTAATATCCACGTGGCGGGAGCCAATCCAGGAAAAGAAAAAGACCCTCCTGACACATAAATAGACTCCTCCTCCTGTGTCCTGTGTCTTCTTACTCCATAAAGCTATGATAAAACAGAATTAACTCACAAAACACAACACAAGTGTATGGAAACTATGCTGCCATCGAGATTCAAGGAAAATCAATTATCAGGTATAATTCTACCTTTCCTTATCATCGATGGCAGCATAGTACCCTGGGTAATATCCACGTGGCGGGAGCCAATCCAGGAAAAGAAAAAGACCCTCCTGACACATAAATAGACTCCTCCTCCTGTGTCCTGTGTCTTCTTACTCCATAAAGCTATGATAAAACAGAATTAACTCACAAAACACAACACAAGTGTATGGAAACTATGCTGCCATCGAGATTCAAGGAAAATCAATTATCAGGTATAATTCTACCTTTCCTTATCATCGATGGCAGCATAGTACCCTGGGTAATATCCACGTGGCGGGAGCCAATCCAGGAAAAGAAAAAGACCCTCCTGACACATAAATAGACTCCTCCTCCTGTGTCCTGTGTCTTCTTACTCCATAAAGCTATGATAAAACAGAATTAACTCACAAAACACAACACAAGTGTATGGAAACTATGCTGCCATCGAGATTCAAGGAAAATCAATTATCAGGTATAATTCTACCTTTCCTTATCATCGATGGCAGCATAGTACCCTGGGTAATATCCACGTGGCGGGAGCCAATCCAGGAAAAGAAAAAGACCCTCCTGACACATAAATAGACTCCTCCTCCTGTGTCCTGTGTCTTCTTACTCCATAAAGCTATGATAAAACAGAATTAACTCACAAAACACAACACAAGTGTATGGAAACTATGCTGCCATCGAGATTCAAGGAAAATCAATTATCAGGTATAATTCTACCTTTCCTTATCATCGATGGCAGCATAGTACCCTGGGTAATATCCACGTGGCGGGAGCCAATCCAGGAAAAGAAAAAGACCCTCCTGACACATAAATAGACTCCTCCTCCTGTGTCCTGTGTCTTCTTACTCCATAAAGCTATGATAAAACAGAATTAACTCACAAAACACAACACAAGTGTATGGAAACTATGCTGCCATCGAGATTCAAGGAAAATCAATTATCAGGTATAATTCTACCTTTCCTTATCATCGATGGCAGCATAGTACCCTGGGTAATATCCACGTGGCGGGAGCCAATCCAGGAAAAGAAAAAGACCCTCCTGACACATAAATAGACTCCTCCTCCTGTGTCCTGTGTCTTCTTACTCCATAAAGCTATGATAAAACAGAATTAACTCACAAAACACAACACAAGTGTATGGAAACTATGCTGCCATCGAGATTCAAGGAAAATCAATTATCAGGTATAATTCTACCTTTCCTTATCATCGATGGCAGCATAGTACCCTGGGTAATATCCACGTGGCGGGAGCCAATCCAGGAAAAGAAAAAGACCCTCCTGACACATAAATAGACTCCTCCTCCTGTGTCCTGTGTCTTCTTACTCCATAAAGCTATGATAAAACAGAATTAACTCACAAAACACAACACAAGTGTATGGAAACTATGCTGCCATCGAGATTCAAGGAAAATCAATTATCAGGTATAATTCTACCTTTCCTTATCATCGATGGCAGCATAGTACCCTGGGTAATATCCACGTGGCGGGAGCCAATCCAGGAAAAGAAAAAGACCCTCCTGACACATAAATAGACTCCTCCTCCTGTGTCCTGTGTCTTCTTACTCCATAAAGCTATGATAAAACAGAATTAACTCACAAAACACAACACAAGTGTATGGAAACTATGCTGCCATCGAGATTCAAGGAAAATCAATTATCAGGTATAATTCTACCTTTCCTTATCATCGATGGCAGCATAGTACCCTGGGTAATATCCACGTGGCGGGAGCCAATCCAGGAAAAGAAAAAGACCCTCCTGACACATAAATAGACTCCTCCTCCTGTGTCCTGTGTCTTCTTACTCCATAAAGCTATGATAAAACAGAATTAACTCACAAAACACAACACAAGTGTATGGAAACTATGCTGCCATCGAGATTCAAGGAAAATCAATTATCAGGTATAATTCTACCTTTCCTTATCATCGATGGCAGCATAGTACCCTGGGTAATATCCACGTGGCGGGAGCCAATCCAGGAAAAGAAAAAGACCCTCCTGACACATAAATAGACTCCTCCTCCTGTGTCCTGTGTCTTCTTACTCCATAAAGCTATGATAAAACAGAATTAACTCACAAAACACAACACAAGTGTATGGAAACTATGCTGCCATCGAGATTCAAGGAAAATCAATTATCAGGTATAATTCTACCTTTCCTTATCATCGATGGCAGCATAGTACCCTGGGTAATATCCACGTGGCGGGAGCCAATCCAGGAAAAGAAAAAGACCCTCCTGACACATAAATAGACTCCTCCTCCTGTGTCCTGTGTCTTCTTACTCCATAAAGCTATGATAAAACAGAATTAACTCACAAAACACAACACAAGTGTATGGAAACTATGCTGCCATCGAGATTCAAGGAAAATCAATTATCAGGTATAATTCTACCTTTCCTTATCATCGATGGCAGCATAGTACCCTGGGTAATATCCACGTGGCGGGAGCCAATCCAGGAAAAGAAAAAGACCCTCCTGACACATAAATAGACTCCTCCTCCTGTGTCCTGTGTCTTCTTACTCCATAAAGCTATGATAAAACAGAATTAACTCACAAAACACAACACAAGTGTATGGAAACTATGCTGCCATCGAGATTCAAGGAAAATCAATTATCAGGTATAATTCTACCTTTCCTTATCATCGATGGCAGCATAGTACCCTGGGTAATATCCACGTGGCGGGAGCCAATCCAGGAAAAGAAAAAGACCCTCCTGACACATAAATAGACTCCTCCTCCTGTGTCCTGTGTCTTCTTACTCCATAAAGCTATGATAAAACAGAATTAACTCACAAAACACAACACAAGTGTATGGAAACTATGCTGCCATCGAGATTCAAGGAAAATCAATTATCAGGTATAATTCTACCTTTCCTTATCATCGATGGCAGCATAGTACCCTGGGTAATATCCACGTGGCGGGAGCCAATCCAGGAAAAGAAAAAGACCCTCCTGACACATAAATAGACTCCTCCTCCTGTGTCCTGTGTCTTCTTACTCCATAAAGCTATGATAAAACAGAATTAACTCACAAAACACAACACAAGTGTATGGAAACTATGCTGCCATCGAGATTCAAGGAAAATCAATTATCAGGTATAATTCTACCTTTCCTTATCATCGATGGCAGCATAGTACCCTGGGTAATATCCACGTGGCGGGAGCCAATCCAGGAAAAGAAAAAGACCCTCCTGACACATAAATAGACTCCTCCTCCTGTGTCCTGTGTCTTCTTACTCCATAAAGCTATGATAAAACAGAATTAACTCACAAAACACAACACAAGTGTATGGAAACTATGCTGCCATCGAGATTCAAGGAAAATCAATTATCAGGTATAATTCTACCTTTCCTTATCATCGATGGCAGCATAGTACCCTGGGTAATATCCACGTGGCGGGAGCCAATCCAGGAAAAGAAAAAGACCCTCCTGACACATAAATAGACTCCTCCTCCTGTGTCCTGTGTCTTCTTACTCCATAAAGCTATGATAAAACAGAATTAACTCACAAAACACAACACAAGTGTATGGAAACTATGCTGCCATCGAGATTCAAGGAAAATCAATTATCAGGTATAATTCTACCTTTCCTTATCATCGATGGCAGCATAGTACCCTGGGTAATATCCACGTGGCGGGAGCCAATCCAGGAAAAGAAAAAGACCCTCCTGACACATAAATAGACTCCTCCTCCTGTGTCCTGTGTCTTCTTACTCCATAAAGCTATGATAAAACAGAATTAACTCACAAAACACAACACAAGTGTATGGAAACTATGCTGCCATCGAGATTCAAGGAAAATCAATTATCAGGTATAATTCTACCTTTCCTTATCATCGATGGCAGCATAGTACCCTGGGTAATATCCACGTGGCGGGAGCCAATCCAGGAAAAGAAAAAGACCCTCCTGACACATAAATAGACTCCTCCTCCTGTGTCCTGTGTCTTCTTACTCCATAAAGCTATGATAAAACAGAATTAACTCACAAAACACAACACAAGTGTATGGAAACTATGCTGCCATCGAGATTCAAGGAAAATCAATTATCAGGTATAATTCTACCTTTCCTTATCATCGATGGCAGCATAGTACCCTGGGTAATATCCACGTGGCGGGAGCCAATCCAGGAAAAGAAAAAGACCCTCCTGACACATAAATAGACTCCTCCTCCTGTGTCCTGTGTCTTCTTACTCCATAAAGCTATGATAAAACAGAATTAACTCACAAAACACAACACAAGTGTATGGAAACTATGCTGCCATCGAGATTCAAGGAAAATCAATTATCAGGTATAATTCTACCTTTCCTTATCATCGATGGCAGCATAGTACCCTGGGTAATATCCACGTGGCGGGAGCCAATCCAGGAAAAGAAAAAGACCCTCCTGACACATAAATAGACTCCTCCTCCTGTGTCCTGTGTCTTCTTACTCCATAAAGCTATGATAAAACAGAATTAACTCACAAAACACAACACAAGTGTATGGAAACTATGCTGCCATCGAGATTCAAGGAAAATCAATTATCAGGTATAATTCTACCTTTCCTTATCATCGATGGCAGCATAGTACCCTGGGTAATATCCACGTGGCGGGAGCCAATCCAGGAAAAGAAAAAGACCCTCCTGACACATAAATAGACTCCTCCTCCTGTGTCCTGTGTCTTCTTACTCCATAAAGCTATGATAAAACAGAATTAACTCACAAAACACAACACAAGTGTATGGAAACTATGCTGCCATCGAGATTCAAGGAAAATCAATTATCAGGTATAATTCTACCTTTCCTTATCATCGATGGCAGCATAGTACCCTGGGTAATATCCACGTGGCGGGAGCCAATCCAGGAAAAGAAAAAGACCCTCCTGACACATAAATAGACTCCTCCTCCTGTGTCCTGTGTCTTCTTACTCCATAAAGCTATGATAAAACAGAATTAACTCACAAAACACAACACAAGTGTATGGAAACTATGCTGCCATCGAGATTCAAGGAAAATCAATTATCAGGTATAATTCTACCTTTCCTTATCATCGATGGCAGCATAGTACCCTGGGTAATATCCACGTGGCGGGAGCCAATCCAGGAAAAGAAAAAGACCCTCCTGACACATAAATAGACTCCTCCTCCTGTGTCCTGTGTCTTCTTACTCCATAAAGCTATGATAAAACAGAATTAACTCACAAAACACAACACAAGTGTATGGAAACTATGCTGCCATCGAGATTCAAGGAAAATCAATTATCAGGTATAATTCTACCTTTCCTTATCATCGATGGCAGCATAGTACCCTGGGTAATATCCACGTGGCGGGAGCCAATCCAGGAAAAGAAAAAGACCCTCCTGACACATAAATAGACTCCTCCTCCTGTGTCCTGTGTCTTCTTACTCCATAAAGCTATGATAAAACAGAATTAACTCACAAAACACAACACAAGTGTATGGAAACTATGCTGCCATCGAGATTCAAGGAAAATCAATTATCAGGTATAATTCTACCTTTCCTTATCATCGATGGCAGCATAGTGTTGTCCACAAGGGCCGGATTCAACGACTCTTCGTCCTTGGATGCAGAAGACTCCGCCTCCGAAGGTAAGTCCTCTCCCGGCATTAACATACCCTCTTCTGGGTCAGAGACATCGGATGCTTCTAATGGAGGAGCCCTGGGCCTTTTAAGAGTTAATTTATTCAAATCTTCCTTAGTAACAAAAGTGGAGGTTAAAGTATTCTTGATTAGATCAATAAAATCCAACACCTGTTTGGATGGTTGCTGAATTTGGGAAGTTGTACAATCATTGCAAGTGGTAGCAGAAGTTTCTCCAGGCAGAGATTTATCACAAGCTGAACACTTTATAACCTTCTGCTTTTTATGTTTATCAGATGAAGTAGAGGGTTTGGTTTTGCTGGTATCAGACCTAAATGGTACAAAACTATTTCAGACAGAGAAAAAAAGTGAATAAAAAAGGACTAACTGACTACACTTAAATCAGACTCACCCAGACCGTTTGGTCTGTGACCGATTTTCATCCATAATGTCAGAGAGAGCACAACAGCAAAGCGATGACTCCCACAGAGTGTACTGAATACACTCAGAGCTTGCTGCTGCTCCGTTAAAATACTGCCTATAATGAGGAGTAGGCAGAGGGGAATATCCGGAGACCAAGGTCCATAGGAATATATGGGCTACACCAAAATGGACGCTTTTATGCGGCATTTCCCCCTTGCGGTCAGGGGTGAGCAACGTCACTTCCCCTGCGACCGCATAAGTAAGTTAATGTCTGTCGCGCCGCTCTCTATGGAGAACGCGGTTCTGGGAGCATGTGGGCCGGTCACACCACCCCCTTTCCCCGCTGCTGTGCCGTGCAGACGGGGAAGACATCAGGAACTGCGCCTGGTATGCGGCATTGGCCGCGGGTGAAAAGCTAAGGTAAGAAAAAAATAAAAAATACATCTGACTGGCTCCTATCCACACAGGAAAAGAAAAAGACACAGGACACAGGAGGAGGAGTCTATTTATGTGTCAGGAGGGTCTTTTTCTTTTCCTGGATTGGCTCCCGCCACGTGGATATTACCCAGGGTACTATGCTGCCATCGATGATAAGGAAAAAAAGCTCCACTCTCAGATCGCTTCTTGGAGACTGGGATTTCATTTGAGACCTTTTTCTGCAACGCACAACCCCCATCCCAACCTTACTCCCAATTAGCCTATATCTCCAAGCTCATAATACAACAACTTATCTGGAGGTTAGTCGAGATGGGTTGCAGCCCTATTTTCTAAAGTTTCTAAAATAGGGCAGCAACCCATCTGGATTACTTCCAGATAAATTGGTATAAATTTGGAATGCATTATTTGCTTAGGAGCTTTAAAATGTATTCCTCTCTCCATCTGGTGGTCAATTAATCTAGGGAATTGCAGGGGGATCCAAAATTAAGAATCATGGGGCAGACCCAGACCCCTGCACGGATTACATGCATGCGAGGGTCCGTAGGTACGATTGCGTAGCAGGGAGTACGTGTCCAGATTAATACCTTGAGTATTATAACTAGGTATTATAACGATAGTACTTACACCAAGGGAGCAACTTTTGCGCATATGTTCTCTGACAGTAAATTTACGCAAATGGCTTGCGTAAATTCACCGTTGTCCGTAGTTCTGGATCTACCTCCATGTCTTCAGACCAACCTCTACACTAACTAATTCTGCTTCTTTACATATAAACTGTGAATTTTATCCCACTTTTCAGATTTCTAACTGCACACAAAAGGGCTGCCCATTATCCCCCCTGCATTTCATGTTAAGTATGGAAGCTCTCACTCTATGACAAAACAGCAACATTTCTGGAATCTGTTGTTAATATAAACTCTAAACTGGAGTTGTTTTCAGATTACCTTGTTCACACTATCTCCAACTTTGGGGTCTGTCTTGATATTGCATCACTGGCAGCAGAGTTTTGGATCCAGCACAATGAGAGCAATATCATCAGCAAGGGACCAGACAAGCCTCCCAACTATGGTTGGACTTCTCGGTTACACAAGCATCTACTGTAGATACTGCAGGCCTGGCTGTGCAGTACACAGTATTC
>WWET01003598.1:144364-158477 GCA_011038615.1 Limnodynastes dumerilii
ATATAATTTAAGCGCCTACCTTTATCCATTAATGCAGGGGACATTGAAGACAGGTCACTAAACTGGAGAGAGAAAAAATATACATAGATAAGATAAAATACAAATTCTTAAGGGGTACACCTAAACTAAGAAGGTACTCTAATTTATCATTGTCGTACAACTTTGTACAGCAATGTTATGCTCTTAAAAAGATGAATTAAATTTAAATTTAATTAATTCAATTGAATTGAATTTACCTCCCCCATCACTGCAATGGGTGTTTCGCCCGTGGCCTGAGCCACTCTGTGTTCAACCAAGTAGAACATATACTCATCATACAGTAAACGAATTAGGTGAAAGGACCCAAAACTGGCAGCACTGCGCAAGGTGAGGTCCCGAATAACCATAGAACTGTGGAAAAGATATTAAAGTAATAAAATGCAAAATTAATTATAATTAAAAAAAAGTGTAATAAAATTGGCTTATGAATGTATGTTTGTCTAGGTGCAACAGAAAGTTCTTTTTTGATAAGTTAGGATTCATAGAAATGCAATTTAAATAAATGTTTTTATACTTTTATCTTAAATTGTGTTTAGTATTAAAATAAAGATTTCACAACTCTAAAGAGTATAGTAAACATAAGTCTAACCTGTAGAAGGACCACTTAAGCAGGAACTGCCTGGCAGCCTTTGGGAAGCTGGGGCTCCCTTCATGTGGCTTTAGCACTTGTGTGACCACGTTATCCAGCCAGTTTGCCCATTGATCTAATGAGCTTTGCTGTTGAAGAGTTAGCTTGAAGTCCTGCTCCAGTTTTTGCACCATACCTTCCTCACACTGACACACCCAGGATGCTTGTTCCTGTTAAAGCAAAAGCCAATAAGTAAAATTTATAACGGGAAAGCAAATCTTTGTTTTACATTAGGATTTGAACAATTTGCCCTATTACCTGAACATTGGCAAAGTCCACACGATTGAGATCACTAAGCATTTGATTAATCTGTGATGTATTCTGCAAGACAGCTCGGGCTGCTTGTGCCAAATGATTTAAAGACGTGTATCGACGCAACGTTTGAGCAAATGCACTGACGACCCCAACCTGAAAAGATAATAAGTGTTTAAATGGTTGAAGCCACGCTACATTAGCTCTAACTTAAATAAGTATGGAGAATACATCCATCATCCACTCTAACGAAATCTGATAATTCCATATGAGCCACGTCATTAGTGTGGGGCCTTATACATAAATATATAGTCCATATTCTGGCACGGACTATAGAAGTTAAACTTGCTCTAATGCAGCAGCTCAAGGGTTGTTGAAAGATATTTTGGAGGTAAAAGTAGGCAACCTGGAGACTTCAAAGGTTTGAATGCTGTGAGAATTGAACTACTAAGACGATTAAACTGGAACAGGACTTTTCCCCTCTTTTCTGTGCGGCCGGATCATGTCCTTTTTTGTTCAATGCGTGTATTTTTAATACCTGATGGGTACGCAATTCATCCTATACAGACTTTGGACTCAGGAGCCGGGTTGTGTCGCTAGTGAGCAGGACTTCGTAATAATTGTATAATAAAGACATGTCAAAAGGACTACACAATAATCCTGACTTCGGAACTGCTGCCATTTTATGTCTGCACTGGTCAGAAGACTTAAGTTAGGGTATGTAAACCAGAAGTCTGTTGCTGTGAGGGCAGAGCGCTCACACGGATGCCTGAAAGCAGCAGACCAGCATTTATGATTCGGTATGCATCTGATAATTGCATTTATGCACACATTGAACACTTAGGTTCGGATTTGGTCTGTTGTGAGTAAATGACGCAGAAAGGGTTTTTTTTTACCTTTGCTTGGACAATCTGCTGGGGAAAGTCACTCATTGCATTTGTCAGCCATCCTTCCAGACTCTTTGCAAAATTTCGAATAGCCTGTGTAAGAGTACCTGATGGAGAGAACAGTCAGAGCAAGGTATTGTTAGAACAATGGTAAACTATAAACAGGTTAACACACTAATTAGATAACAAGTTTTAATAATTTATATTTATAGAAACTGCTTACAAAACAAGGCTGTGGAGTTTACAAGAGAACTATAAAAAGCAAGAGCTAAGCACACAACACCTCAGTATTAAAAGGATGCACACAGATGCACTGCATTTTTTGTATATTTCAGAAAACGTTTATCTATACAAGTAACAGACACATTTTTCTATGAGGAACACATATCCCAAAAGGTAACATTGTTATATTAGGGAAGACAAGATACTGGCGTTGCATCTTGATAGATACATATGTATATGTATACATTTTCTGTAAACAAAAAGGAAGATGTCAAAATGTATTTAAAATACATTGGCCAAAGCCATCTGCTAATCGGTCTTATTCTAAATAACCTAAATCAGGGATTCTCAATCAGTGGTACTAGTAACACTGGTGGTTCTTGGACCATTGTGAGTTGGTACTCAGTGCAACTGGTCAAGTTTGTAAGGAAATATGATAACAAATGGACAGGCACATAATTTATAAACTATCTTGAGGGCTAAATGGCATACGTATAATATGCAAATTAAACAAACTGCAAAAAATGTAAACAAAAACCCTGAAAATACATATGAGTCATGGGTTTATATATACAGGATATGCAAAGTGGTACTTGACATGATATTAAAGTGGGTAACTGGTACTCTCCAAAAAAAGGCATAGAACCCCTAATAAAATCACTTATTTATTTATATTGCAGCACAATAGCACCACCTAGTGTTCAAATAGTATTGTACTTTATTTTACTTACAGGTAAGAAAACAAAAATACAAATTTTTATGCCCTTAGGGGTATGTCATTTAAGTTTTTCATGCAGTTACCAGTCAAAAACAAATATACATTTAATAAATCCCTTTATAAACACAAGTGTAGTGATGCACAGTAACAGACTCCACAAATACTTTCTATCTGTTAGTGCAGTGTGTTAAGCGATATACAATGGACATTTTTGGTTTGTTTTGTATTTTACTCTGTGATCACATGGTAGTTGAAGAAATTATTCAGCACTTACTACACAAATAGAAGGATGTATGATGTATGTTCAGGAAGCCCATACTATAGATAATCCAAATGTAAAATTGATTGGCATGAAAAAACGGAATGGAATAGAGGCACCACTTTTGGGAAAATAGGCAAAAGTGCAAACAATATCAAATATATAGTACACTAATTTGAAATTCACACCACTAACCAATACAGAAGTCTAATTGCTCTAACATGTTTAAGATTACCTCTATCGAATATTTAAGAGAATAACTGCACCCTTTAGTTGTCATGATTGGTACAGATTTCAAAACATCCGTAAAATAAACAAGATGTAACAAATAGGATAGGCAATCAAATTTTCATCAAGACCTTTCATCATGTACTCACTAGGAACAGGCCGCAAGACATCTGGGATGAGAATTTCCACCAGGGCTTGATAGAGAATGTGGTCACAGCTCCTCATCCACCTCATAATGGGTTCATATTTACAAAGAACCATGAGCTTGTCTTTTGGGATGACTGTCTCTTGTTCATCTTCACTGTAACATAAGCATAATTAACCGCTTACATTGTAATTCATTAGTAGAGCATGTTTTATACTTGACACAGGCAGTGACAAAGGCATGCTCCCAATAAATATTTAGCCTGATTATTTAGGAGGTGTGTGCATAAAGTTACTTATTGTAGCAAAAACCATAATTGGCTGAGCTTCCTGTGTTATAAATGAAGATATCTACAGTGTGTATCGCTTGCAGTCTTCTAAGAACTAGCTATTTATATATAGGAGTGTTTTGCTTGTGACCATGACAAACATATTTTGGTGAGGTAAGATTACAGTCTACATCAAGACATTAAACAACTAAGTTTTTGGGTCCAACATCTACATAGATGCACAGAAAAATATAAGTATTGTAGCAGTTCATGTTTAATTAGTATCCAGCCCTAGATTTTGTATTTACATAGTTGGGTTAGCATTTCTGTCACAGAACACTTGTGCCATGGTTTTAATTCTGACAATGACATTGATTGCACAACCCCTATTTGTGTGCTTTCTTATACAGGCCAAAAACATACTGGTGTTTTAATTATTTTAAGTCAAAAATGGTCAGTTTCTTGTCTGTGTTGTAGCGAATCCAAAAATAGTTAGGGGCTAATTCAGAGAATTACAAAAAAAAAAAAAGTTATACTGGTCACGGGCCTATACACATCAATTCTCATTCACAATATTATGTAAATCAGAAATGTGACCCTTGATATATTTTTTTTTTAGAAGTGTTATTTAGTATTAGTCAGCGAAAACAAAACAAGACAGGCATGTACAACATACAGCCTGATGTCTTGTGTTTTCTTGAGTTTTCATGAAACAAATTTTCTCTAATTTTCAGACTGACTCAAAGACATTGAAGAAATGCCACCACAGTACTGTTAAGATGTGACCTTCATAATATTAAATGAAAAATGCAGATCAGCAATTGTGAAATATTCAATATAAATAAAATATATTCAATATTTTTAATATAAATTACTAAATATTAAATTCTCAAAGTAGGGAAATGCAGGTAGCCTAAGGATTTATCATAAACATATAAGCACATTATTATAAGACTTTATTACTTACCTTGACAATGTGGTAGAGCCATCAGGGGAAGAGGGCTTAGAATTCCAAAATGCCTGCCATAATTTCTCAATATATTGGAACTGCAAGTTCATTACCACATCTACTGTTGCCTGCAATGAAGTGAAACCACATATGTTTACATTAATGATTGTACCCCTTGAAAAGAATACTAAAAACTTGGTTCCATTTTATTGTCTCCCAACTTATTAAGTTAGTACTAAAGCTTTCATCCGAACCTCACAGTGCCGCCTGTACATAAGCTGCAAATTCTTTATATCGGTCATTATAATGCCATCTGGTAAGAGTATGGAGCCGAGATCTGGCAAAGGAAATTCTGGGAACACATGGGACATATCTATAAAATAAAAAATACTAATTAAAAACTTGAGCAAACTTTGGAACACACATACATAAAACGCCACACACTAATTTGTCACATTATGGTGATCATTCATTCGCCCTAATTACCTATAAACTGCTGGTGATGCTGGCTCTGGGCAGCCACAGACTGCTCTGGGGAGGTGTGCTGGCTGCTGTTTGTAGAAGTGTCTACCATGCCATCCATTTTTTGTGTAGGTCTGTATCTAGTCAGGATATGCAATTTGATTAATGAAAAAACAAAAACCCACCTTGTACAAAAAACACATGTCCATGACCATAAAATCAGAAGGTACGTAGCTCACTAACCTTTGTTTCTGGTGGATGGGTTGCTGCCTCATGGCCATATACTGTGTATCTTCTTGAAGTCTGTTTAAAGGGGAATCTGGTTTCAACCGAATCCCATAGTAGTGGTATTTGGAGTTGCCTCTGTTATATAAAGGAATTGAAATTGGACATGAATATAAACTTTTATTAGGCGTTTCTGGATATATAGCTGCAATGGCCCTGATTTACACCTAAGAAGCAAAGGCCTTAGGCATGCAGTTTTTTTTTCAGGTAATAGGAAGCATGCCCCCTGCAGCCTCCGAGGGAAGTTAAGTGGATGGGGGAGGGGATGTAGATTAGGCTGGGGGGAGAGCTGGTCATTCCCCATGCATATTTTCCCTACTTAAGAGGGAAAGTACGCAGGGTTAGTTAAGATTGCCTATGGCACTCGTAAGTGCCATTGGGCACTTAAAAATGGCGGCGGTTACAGGGGAGGAGACCAGAGAAGTTGGTGTGGATACATGCAAACCCGCACCTACGGATCACACACTTAAGCATGACTCCGGTTCAATGACATCACACTTTAGCATTTTAACCACTAACTAAGAGGAGTCACTCACAGTTCCAGGAACATAATGCATGATTGGAATAGCCCATGCTTCAAGTGATAAGAGTCACATTTTTGGAATGAAAAATCACTATACACTTCTTGTGTCACACTAAAACAGTAGTGAAAGTATTGCTTGATTCTTACCGCACAAATAAGTTATTTAACATCACAATGACATTTAAGGGGAGCAGGATAATCCCAAATTGTCAAGACTGAAGCTGTATTTGCAAATACTTCTTCTCCTTACACCTAATCAAAGCTACAAATAGTCATTTGCCGTTTGCTAACCTGGTGCCAAGACGACGCGTCCGCAGTCCCATAAACACTGAACGTATCAATTTGCCAAAAGAAGCTGCATTAACCGGATCCAGTTTGTGCTCCTGGCAATGGCGCAAATAATGGTTGTACAGGGAGCTTCTGGGTAGGCTCACACCATCTGCTGTCTCATAGTTATCCAACAACCACTGGAGCTGGCAAAGCAATAGACACATTAGATAGAAGAATGCTCTACACTTTAGTACATTACACAACACATACATTCCAAAAGTAAATCATTGCCTGCTTTGTAATAACGCAGCAGTCAAGGAAGAAACATTTGCCAAATATCATGCAAGCATATGTCCAAAAAGCACATGCTACACAGAACAAAATAGTATAGGGCTCAAAAATAATTTATATTGATTTATTGTTTTATTTAAATAATTTTACCATTTTAGCAGAGTGACATTATCAGAAGCTATGACCGTGTTACTCAGCTTAAATGGTAAAAAAAAAAAAAAAAAAAAAAAAAAAAAACAACGATTTTGTACTCCTAACCCAGTGGTTGTAGGGCAATTGCTGTAAGTCAAGTCCTCCTCTAAGAGCTAATACTTGCCATCTGCCTGTATAGTTAGATGGCTACTCAAACAGCAGTTGATCGACGGAAGGAACACACTGAACTGGACTAGGTGACTGCTTAGCAGATCTGCCCTGTTCGCAGAGAAACTAACGTGAAGAACACTGGCACAAATAGGTATACAACAGGGATTATTTCTACTGACCAGCAATTGTTGAGCCCAGTTATAGTGTCTGTTTCCACAAACAATACTATCTAAAATACAAATACCCATTCACAGAACCTGAAAGTTATATCTTGTTCTTATAATATCTTGAATATGCAATATATTAGGAAGTGTCACAATAATATTCACAATACAATTTAATTTTTCTCATAAAGTTTTTTTTCTTAAAAAAACAGGGTAGAAACCTACACACATTTTTCAACATGTCCCATTAGAACTACAAGCCAGGTATTAATTCCACAATAGTTTAACCAAATTGGAAATCACTCACGTCAAAAATGTAGATACACCATTCTAAGAAATCAGTCACTTTTTGTATTTTTATTTGATTAAAAATACTCAAATAAAATGCAAACACTATACAAGTGTAAAAGTCAATGCCATGAAAGATAATTAAATGGTTAGCATAACTCACAAGCTCTTGCAATAATCTAACATAAGCCTTCTGTAAAAATCCAAGTAGTGGGTATGGTAAATACTGTGCAAAAGGGTTATAAACATGCATGCTGATAAAGCTCCTAAAACAGGCAGAGGACTTCTTAAGCGAGCAGACTAAAGTTAGAGGTGAACTTACATGGCTGTTGAGCAAGCTGCTTTTGTGAGAGGTGATGCCTTCATTTTTTTGGAGATTTTCAATCGCCATTTCAAGCTACAGAGAAAGCATGCAAAAAACAGAGGAAATATCAGACTTGAAGCCCCGATGTGGTTTGTGAAAGTGCACATGTGCTGAAAAAGATTTGTCTGAATTGCAACATGCAATGTAAAGACTGAGAACTTAATGATTATGACACTGAAGGAAGTAAGAAAATGCATGTTAAACATTGTTAGGACACAGACCATTAAATAGGTAAATCGTATTTATTGAAAGGACCCTATGTGCATAACCGTATAAGGGCCCAGGCAGTAATGCTTGTACACAGCAAAGTGTCATGTAAACAAGTATTGCGGATAGCTCTCCAAATTGCCTGAAGAGATAGTGAAATGACTGAAACAATTTTTTTCATATTTTGAAAGCACATCTTAACTGGCATATACAAATGTTCATTCTTACTTTGACAACAGCCCTTTGATCTTATATAACATTTATGCCACACAACACCGTTTTTTTCTCTGGTTTGTTTTTGCCACTTCTCATTAAGCTGCCTTTTTAGCTTGTATTTTGTGAGGTTTTTGCTTTGCTTTGCTATATTTCCTCAAATTCAGAAAACCACCATGAAAAGAGCCACCCCTTTACAGCTTCCGGAAAAGAAAAACATGCGGACATGCAGCAATATATAACTCACAAATCTAAGTCCGGATCCAAATCTAAGTCTGGATCCAGACTTAAGAAAGAGCTTAAAATTAAGAGAGGACATTTACACCTGGGCAAAACCATGTAGATTTCAGGGGGAGTCAAGTTAATTATATCCTTCGCATGCAGGGATATATCTTTGAATTGCTTACTGCACACAGACACTGACCAGCTTTACTTTTACACTGTTATTTAGACTTAGGATAGGAAACATCACCTCTCAACTCTAATACTGTTTTCAACAAATGAAATATGACTCCCCTGCAATCAACATGGTTTAGCCCAGGAGTAACTTTCCTCTCTTAATTTTAAGCTCCTTCTTAAATTTGGATCCAACCCAACGTGGCAAGCTTTCCAAATTTGCATTGTTTTTGCCAGTAAATATTAAGGTTTTTGTTTAGTAAATAATTTAAATTATTTGTTTCAGGTCAATTCCAGGACACCCTACACAAACACATGTGCAAAAAAGAAATAACTAAAACTGTAATACACACCGTGGCAGGAGAAGAACGGGAAGTGTGAGATAAAGTATGGCGGGAGTTGTCCAGCCCACCATGGATCAGGTAAGCTCCAGAACTAGAAATTATCTGGCTCCCACTCACATCCATGGCAATGCCCACCATACTGTGGGAGGGAATGGCAGTAGGAGTGGAGACCACCGTGGTCACCTGTGCACCTCCTCCCTGAGAGTCAAAATACGATGCACCACTACTAGGAGCATATATCTGGGCTTCAGCATTGTAGGAATAAGCAGTTCGGCTGTGGACAGAAATTTATAATGTTAAAGTTTGTGAATTAAGACAAACCATACTTGTGATGCTGGGTACACACTACAGAAAAATTTATCAGATGCGATATCTTGAACGATTTTACCAGTAACTGAAGAGCATGCTGATGCATATTTAGATTTTCATCTCGCATAACCCTCTACTCAAACGATAATGACATCATAGGTGTGTTTACACACTTCATAACTGGAGCAACATTGGTGACTGTGAATTTTAGAAAGTTTATAAAATCAATTCAAACTATTCTCCTTGGTACAATAACACATGATTGTTGGAGTATATGCATGAATATAATGTCTTAGTAATGATCACACAATAAAAGAACGACAATACTGTAGAGTATACCCAGCTTAAGGCATTATTGCAACATTTAATGCAGATTTACAGTAAAGTTTACACTGCTCTTAATATTAACATGAAAACTTCAAATTTGGACCAAGAAAATAACAACATGTTAGGAGTTACGGATTATAAATCTATCTGAAAGAATTCTGTTTTTGGGTGGATCAGGTCCAGAGTTATTAGCAGGATCCAAAATTTAGAAGTAGATGGAATGGTTACACTGCAAATAATGGACCCGATCCAGATTTAATAATTAAGGACGTTTTCCCGCACAATATTCCACGTGCACATGCAAAGAGCTTCCAGCATGGTTCTGAATCCTCAAGACCGGAGGTCCGCTAGCAGGACACTACTAAATCATTATTCAGTCCAACGATATTCTGATTAGCAGTTCACCTGGATGTTACACCATTGACTGTCAATGTGAATATATATTCACATTGGCAGTAAGAGAGTCATGTGATGTTTGTGCTCCCCATATGTTCTGCCGTTGTAAGTCTCCAGCAAGAAATGGCTCATTTTTGACTGTCTCTATTTAGAAAAGCAGACATTTTAGAATTTTTCTTTTGTACGGGTAAGTATGCCGACATGTGTCATACACATCCATTCCTTTTCGGAATCCACTACCTGTCGGACTCGTCGCATACGCTACCAGAGGAGGGAACTCTAGTTTTAGTCTGTGGGGATAATTGTATTAGGGTCAGGTTGCAGGGAGGGGAGTCTTAGGGTTAGGCTGTGGGAAAGGGAGGGTTAGGGTAAGGATTAGGGAAAGCGTTGGGGTTAGATTTATACTTTCCATTTGGGGCACTGTGTTTGATTGCTTTTTCTCTTCGAGGCAAAAGCAATCAGTTTCCCGGCCGGGAGAGAACGGCCCTTTTCGAAATAGGGCCGTTCACAGCGGTGACCAACACTCAGCGGAGTTCTGCCCACTCAATTGTACACCTATTAGCTTATACTGCAGGCAAGGTTTGTTGGCAGAAAATCAAGTTTTAATGTAGACTGAAAAATTACAGGTAAACTGTATTAATGCTGATTAAAATTTTACAGGAGCCTAAAGAAGATGTGTCATTTATTTACCAGGCTACTGTCGTAATATTGTATTACACACAGAAAACTCACATGGCTCCATTGGTGTATACTGTATCGCCTTCCACATACTGCACCTGTGCTGGATAGACATGTTGTACTGTCTGTACCTGTAATGACAAATATGGTTTTAACTTTTCTAGATGTATATTGAACACCAAAGTTGCCCTTTAGTAATAATCATATCACAAATGTCTTTTTGCATGAAAAGCACTTTTGACAAATCTGAATATCTACCCCAACATATTTATTTCAAATGTGACATTTACTAAAATGTCCTCTTCTATAAGCAATAAGCCTCTTTATGAAAGTATTCTTATACTGTTTGTTATGAATGAGATGTTAAAAACATCGAACAATTCCTGAAAATAATAACCTTATTTATACTAAGGGTTTTCTGAAGATAAATGTGTAGATCACACAATAATTGTCAGAAAAGTCCGACATCTTTCCACTGTGTACTGTCCCACCAGGCTGCAGAATTGTCAGAAACTGCACTGCATTGCAGAATTTTCTTATTGAATGCGCTTTATTTTAAGATCAACAATGCCCAACATCTGCTTCTTTCTTCAGTGTACGGTTGTGTTCTGAACGATCTAGCAGGAAATCGTTTCAATGTGAAGTTCATGGCAGTAACAATGTCAGATTGTTACAAAAAAAATATTCCAGTGTATACCCAGCTTTAGATAGCATTATTTATGGCAGATCATATACATTGTGCCGACACACATGCAATAAGGTCTGCAAATCATGCAGTAGTACAACAGCGGTAATGTTAGAAGCAGAACTTACCCAAGGTGCACACAAAAAGGAGTCATATACAACTTGTTAGTGGCAAGCTTTATAGTTAAATGGAAAATAATCAAGCCCTAAGGTATTCAGCAATGCTATCATTGATAATGAACAATTATTTTTTTAAACATGACCTCTTCTATGAAATAATATGTTTAAAAGTAGACTACCTAATAAAATGTTAACAAAAAAAAGGCTACTTAGGGCCTTAAATGAGAAATTTAACATATATGTAAATAACCATTAAATATTGACATATACAGGGAAAGTCTTACTTTGCAGATAACTAACAGAATTAAATTATTATAGTTTTAGATTTAAATAAAAGTAAGAATATTCATGAATATGTAATATTTAAATAAAGTCACTGATGACCATGACGTCACTTCCAACAGGCACAGTAACAACAGGTAAATGCTGTATCATACGTGAAGTATTATTTATACTTTCCAACTAGAAGACAACTGTTTAAAATTGTTATTTACAATACATGCAGAAGATGTGCCAAATGTGTTTAAGGACTTGAAGGCAAACAGGTAGGCAGCATGGCAGAGTAGGGCGATTAGTTGCAGCCAGAATTTGCGCTCAGCCCATCTGGGCTCTTTTACCTGCTGCTGTATCTGGTGAGCTCTGGGCACACTCTGACCATGTGCTCCTTTGGGAGCAGAGCCAGACGACTGAGATAAACTCCTCTGGAAGGAAAACGTGATTAAGAGAGATATAGAAAGCCCCTAAAGCCCAAGTCACTTGGTTCTTGTTTCTCCAGTTATTGTGATATATATTTTTTATCTGCTGACTCTTTGTGGGCTATGAAACTAATTTCGTATTATAGTTAATATAACAATTGCCTGTAGAAGATCAATATGGACTGAGGCATCACAAATATGCATTTAAATGAAACACTACATGTAAGCAAGTGGTATAGTGTACCTCAACAGTCCCTGACCCTCCAACATGACCCCCTTCATTAGGTACAAAATACTCGACTCCTGAGCTTCAACTGCCATACTCACCTGGTTTTACTATATTAACTGATAAGGAGGTAAGGAATAACTAAATTCTTAACTCAGGTGATTACCCTAGTAAATGACAGATGGAATCTTTGTACCTAATGGTTATGTTGGAGGGTCTAACAATTTAGGTAAACCGTACCACTTGCTTGCAAAGATCTATATTATATTCTAATACAAGACGCTTTTCTGTTTCTGCTTGGCATGGCTACACTGTGGAGGGAACAAATAAATAAATAAATAAATTACTTGATCACTATTTTAGGTACAACCTCCAATAACTCCCTAATTTGACCTATGATAATGCCAGTTGGGTGTGGTTTGCCATTCCAAATATCTGAATGCGGACAGTTACATGCCGGCACTAAAATACTGTCAGGACTAACTGTTTAGCATTTTTCTATCAGACATGGCGTGAACACAACCCGTCTGACAGAATACTGTAATGCTTACGTGCACTTTGTTCAGCATTACAATAATCCTGAAACTAACCCTCACTAGGGAAGCACAGAAGGGACCGGGAAGAATTTGTATTTGTAATCGGCAGCATTCTGAATAGGTGCCATGATTAATTTACAACTTTCGGCATGGTACTTGCAGAATCCGGTCTGCAATGATATAGCTGATATTATGGTATCTGCTGTATCACTGTCAAATAGTGATTGCCTGAATGGCAACTGCATACCTGCCAGTCTTGCCTAGATATTATACAGCGTGGAACACCTATTTATAATATAGATACTTTCACAACCTACCTCCAGAAACTATTTATGGCAGGATGCTGCTGCCTGACAATACTCAATGCCATTTTGATATAAGTAGGCTGTATTGATAAAGATATGTAAAATGTGTTTCCAAAAAAAAAAAAAAAACATTTCTCACAATGAAATATGGTACAGCACTTTGACAATAAAAAAAAGAAAATTTTAGTTTGCTTGGCTAAAGTCTCCTAGCTAGACTAACTTGAAATGTAAACATATAAGTTGTATTACCTGTTGAGAAGCTGGGACTGGTTGAACTACTGGTGCTTGCGCTGAAGTGGATGTCCGTAAAGCAACCGAAGTCGCAGAGTCCGAGCCACTATCTGAACTTTGCATACTGTTATCTATAAAGTGAAAATTAATTAAATAGGTTATTTATCTTGTTGTGTTGCATGCCCAAGAGACTTTTACAGTAGATAGTTAGAAATAACAAGATCTAGTACTGCACATAAGATGCCATTAAACAAAAGAAACATCAAATAAACTAAAAACAGTAAATAAAAAGATATAGAGAACTAGAACAGAAGTTAAGGATATTAAACAGATTTGGGTCTCCTTTAAGAAAACATACTTTAACTCCCTTTTCTCCATAAGTCATTTGAATTTATTGCCAGGTTTATTTTATAATAGATCTGTTTAACTACATATGTCTACATATAATCTTGCTATAGATTAAGTTATGCACTCATGGATACATGTTAACTAAATAACCAAGGACCGTATTCAGAATTAAGAACGTCTGGTAATTTACGCACGCAAAATGCGTAAGTGGAGCGATTTCTATTCAGGGCACATATGCAGAGCATGGAGATACGACGCGTAATTGGAATGATGCACAAGTAATTTCCGTACGTCAAAAAATGCGTACGAACATTTTTAAAAAATCGGAGGGATTATTAATAAGTAGGCGTCAATCGGAATGCAAATAGCAAAAAATAGGCGTGGTAATGCAGTACACGTGCGGTTGTATTTGCGAACTTCCGTCACATATACGAGCGCTAATGATAAGGTTGCTTTCACAACACGGAAGTGTTCCGAAATGTATTCATTTTGCAAAACTTACTTATTTTGTATTAACGTACGGACCTATTACGAACGCATGGAAAATCTTCTA
>WWET01003599.1:48555-61722 GCA_011038615.1 Limnodynastes dumerilii
ACTTGTAACACAGGGATCCAAAACACACTGGTAAGTATATAGATTGCTGTAATTGGTCCTTGGTTCACGTGTGTCTGCAGGTGCAGGATTGGATAGTAAGTGTTTACTCTGCTAAGCGGTTTTACGCGGCAGAACGGCAAGGATTTATCTTGTTCCTCCGCCACTGATACCCTACCTTAACTTTTTCAAACGTAGCATTATACGTCCGCTAACAGACGTACTGACTACGTGAACGTACGCAGCTTAGCACGCCCATATTTTACACTTTAAATACCACCCCCCGCCTACTTCACGTAAAACGCACGTATTGTTGACGAACGTAACATATGCACGCCCACACGTAAGTTTTTACGTGCCATATACGTGCATTACCCTTACGTTTGAAAATACGCTACGCGAATGTGCGTATTTTCTGCGGGGCGCATGCGCAGTGCGTACAATTCTGCGAATTTACGTCTCCGCCACACGTAAATTCGCGGAAATGCGTAGTTCTGGATCTACCCCCATGGTTCTTAATGTTTTCATCTCTTCTGTATATAAATGTAGGTCTTTTTTCTGTTACGTCCCACAATTCCTTATCTTTGCAGAGTAGACCCCAGTGTTTTTTCACCACTTTTTCTATTTCCCTGTAATTTCCATTATACTGAGTGACAAAAGGAACCATCCCTTTCTTCATCTTCTGTTTGTTTTTCTTTTTCTCTTTGATAAACTTATTTCTATCCAGTTCTCCTACCACCTGAAATTCTCTCCTAATGTCTTTTTCTCTGTACTTTTTTTTGACAAATTGATCTACCAGTTGTTCCCCCTGTATCTGGTACTCTTCTCTCTTGGAGCAATTCCTTCTCAGTCTGTGAAATTGACTTCTTGGAACTGACCCCAACCATCTGGGATGATGGTTGCTCCCTTGGGGTATAAACAAATTAGTGTCTGTAGGTTTCTTGAATGTTTTAGTTTCAATTCTATTACTTTCTCTATAAATGGTAAGGTCCAAGAAGTCAGTTTAATTTAATGCCCCATTCGCTGCTATTCAGATGGTTACAAAATGTATCCAGGGATTCCCGGTCTCCCTTCCACAAGAAAATGACAATGTCAATATATCTTTGGTATAAGCACATCATATTTTCTATATCGGGGTAAGAGAAGACATGAAGCTCCTCCCACTTGTCCATATAAATATTGACGTACGGGGGGCAAATTTTGCCCCCAATGCCGTACCCTTTTCTTGCCAATAAAAGGACCCTCCAAACCAAAAAACATTATTCTTCAAGATGAGTTCAATGCTTTTCAACAGAAATTCCTTTCTGTCCTCATCCGTGTCCATGGTTTCTATCAGCCATTTTGTGGCCTCCACTCCCTTCTGATGTTGGATGATTGTGTAGAGGGAGCTCACACCCGCTGTTACCAGATGTAAGTCTCCCTCCACATCAACCTCCCTCAGTTTTCTAATAATATGGCCCATGTCCTTCAAATATGCCCTAATCTTACTCATCAATGGTTGGAGATGATAATCCACCATCTCAGATAGATTGACCATTGGGGAGTTCACCCCTGAGACTAAAATTGGCACATTAGGATTCTCTACTACCCAAAAATCTCTTTCCCCTTCTGTTAAGACACCCCTCCTCAAGAATTAATTGCTTAAATCTTCTACTTTCTTCTTGACATTATCCATAGGGTTCCCCTTTAACTTGGTATACGTATTTGTGTCTTCCAAAAGGGATTAACAAACTTTTTCATACTCTTCTTTCCCCTGTGTAACCTCTCTTCCTCCCTTATGACTAGACTTAATTATTATGTCTTTATTAGAATGCAGATCTTTCAGGGCTTTCCTTTCCTTGGCAGTTATATTATCTTTCCTATTTCTTTTCTTTTTTATCCTATCAAAATCTTCCTTTACTAGGTCATTAAAGGAACTAATCCATGTTACCTTAATGTGATGGAGGAAGACTGTAGACTTATTTCTAAACTTTTTCTCTCCTTCAGTATCTTCCTTCACAACATTAACACCTTTACCTTCCTCCCTTTCCTCCATCACAACATTAACACTTTTACGTTCCTCCCTTTCCTCCTCCTTCCTTTTAAAATATTTTTTTAAATCAACCTACAAATGAATTTCTGGAGATTGATGTAAAAGTTAATGTATTTAATCTTATCATTAGGGGCAAATTTAAGCCCTTTACCTAAAACCTCCTCCTCCTCTTTGGTTAACACATGTTTGCTCAAATTGAAGATTTTTACTTTTTCTTCACCCAAACTACTCTTCTCTTTTTTACTTTCCTTTTTGCTGTTCAAAGAAGGTCCTAATTCTCTGTTTCCTGTACTCTATTGTGGTCTTTCTCCCCCTCCTTTTGTCTCTATTTTTGTGTGCATATTTTTTGTCAGCTTCACTCTTAGGGGTACTTTCCATAAAAAATGATGCCTTCTTTCATCTCCTCTCATCCTATCCTCCCTTCTCCATCCAAACTCATTTTCCTCTCTATAATCTCTCATCTCTAGTCCCAGATGATGTTCATATTCTTTACGGTCCTTTCCTCCTGTACTTCTATAGTAATCCCATGTATCGTCCCTCCCTCTTCTCTGATGATCTATAGGGCTCCTTCTCCTATCCTGATCTCCACCCCTATATACGGGACTTCTCAAATATCTCCTTATTTGATCAACATCCCTCCTTCTAGCTGGACTTCTATCCTCAAACCTTCCCCCTCTATCATAACTCCTTCTTTCATCCCTTCTTCCAGTAGGGCTCACTCTACCAGATCTATCACTTCTAACCTCACTCCTCCTACCATGGTCTTCTTTCCTATGATCCCCCTCCCTTCTTGGACTCCTTGAATCTCTCCCCGATTTTTTTTTGGTACTATCTTCCTTCCTTGAGGTTTCCTCCTTTCTTGGACTTCTTACGGCTTCTCTACTTCTTTTATCAACCTCCCTTTCTTCCCTTGTGTTCTTTGAATGTGTCCTCTGTTCTGTGTTATTCACCTTCCTTTCCACATTCCTCCCTCCCTGGTCTTTCTTAATACCTCTTTTTTCTTGCTACAGTGTTGTTTAGTCCCCGTTTTCTTATTCTTATTTCTATCATGTAATTCCTCATCCTTCTTATTTTCTTTCACATTTCTCTCCCCACTATTATTTTCCTTCTCTCCTTTCAAGTCCAATAATGATGACTCTTCGGGCCTGATCCAGACATAGTTAAGTGCATGAACTTAGTTACTCCTGGGCTAAACCATGTTGATAGTGGGGGAGTCATATTTCATCTGTTGCAAACAGTATTAGAGTTGAGAGGTGATGTTTCCTATCTCAAGTCTAAATAACAGTGTGATAGTAAAGCTGGTCAGTATCTGTGTGCAGTAAGCAATTCAAAGATATATCCCTGCATGCAAAGAATACAATTAACTTGACTCCCCCTGAAATCAACATGATTTAGCCCAGGAGTAACTAAGTTCAAGCACTTAACTAGGTCTGGATCAGGCCCTTCCTCTGTAATGATATTCTCTAATAAAATTTCCACTCTTTGCTCAATCTTCATTTCACCTCCTTCCTTCATTACCTTGCCTTGAAAACACGCCCCTTGATCTGAATGGATCCGGGTTGGACACCCACACCGTCGGATGAAGTGAGTAACCACCGCCTCCGCAGCACTCTCCGCTGCCTGGTTTCGAGTGGGTATCACCACAGTAAACTTGGAGAAATGGTCCGTCATCACCAGGGCATATCGGTGTCCGCTCACGGAATCCCCTATTAAGACGTAGTCTACCATCAGGAATACAAGGGTTTGCTGGTCCGTATTACCTGTGAAGGGGCGTGTTGTTCCATTGGTTTCGTCACTCCGCACCTCGGGCAGGCCTGGCACACCTCCTCCACTACATGCTGTAATCCTGGGCCGAAATACTGCCTCCTTAACCAATGATAGGTCTTCGAAGCTCCCAGATGAGCCCCAATCTCGTGAGCCTCCATCGCCAGCTGCCACGCCAGGTGTTCTGGAATCACCACCTGCTGCACTCTCCGAAGTTCCTGAGGAAGATACGTCTCCCGCACCAAAAGTCCCTCCCGCAGTCTGGGCTGGTCCCAATGATGCAACACCTTCCTTCCCACCGGCGGAAGGTGATTTCGCTCCGTGGCGGACGGCCACTGTCCTTGCTCCCTCCATCGCCGAATGCAACTCAAACTTGGATCTTTTTGTTGTTCCTCGCTCCACTCCGCCGGCATGGTGTCCAGCAAGATCGCACAGAGTTGTGCCTTCACCTCCTCTCTCTTGGGAATCCTGGTGAGGTCAGGGATCTCCATCCCCTCCAGCTCCTCATCCCCACCACCCTGTGGTGAATGTGTGGGAAACCGGGATAGGGCGTTGGCATTTTGGTTCTCCTTCCCAGGCCGGTACCGAATCCGGTAAGAAAATTTTGCGAGCCGGGCGACCCATCGTTGTTCTAGGGCCCCCAATTTGGCTGACTCCATATGAGCCAGGGGATTGTTGGGGTAGATCCAGAACTATGTTTGCCGTACGTTTATTCGTGGAGCATATTTTCATGCGCGTAAATTCGTTACACTCCCCTCAGCACACCCCTTGCACGGACATATTTTGTCAAGATACACTTTCCAAACCCTACCTTAACATTTTCCAACGTAACCGCAGTGATACGCACACGTACGTATGGTCTGAACGAATTTACGCAGCTAAGCACGCCCATACTGTACACTTTAAATACAACCCCCCGCCTACTTCACATATTCCACACGTAATTTGGACTAACATAAAATCGTCATGCCCACATGTAAGTATTTACATGACACATACGTGAATGGCCCATACGTTTACAATTACGCTACGTTAATGTGCGTATTTTCTATGGTGCGCATGCGCAGTGTGTACAAAACAGCGATTTTACGTCTCAGCCACGCGTAAATTCGCTCTGAGGCGTAGTTCTGGATCAGGCCCGTTGTCCGTAACCACTTCAAACTCTGCACCGGTCAAATATTCGGCAAACTTTTCGGTCACCGCCCACACCATAGCCAGGAGCTCCAACTTGAACGAACTGTAGTTCTCTGGGTTCCCTTCTGTGTCACTGAGTCTTCGACTGGCAAAAGCGATGACCCTCTCTTTTCCCTCTTGAACCTGGGCGAGCACGGCTCCCAGCCCCTGTTGACTCCCGTCAGTATACAACACGAAAGGCTTCTCGAAATCCGCGTAGGCCAGGATAGGTGTCTGCGTGAGTGCCTGTGTTAAACAAAAGAACACCCCTTCTTGTTCCGTGCCCCAATCAACTGCTGGCGACTTTCCTTCGGTGGAGAGTCCTCGGAGTTGTGATGTTAATAGGCCAGCAATCTTCGCAAAACTCTCCACAAACCGTCGGTAGTAGCTGGCCAAACCGAGGAAACCCCTTAAGTCTGTGGCTGTCTGTGGCGTCTCCCACTCCAGTATTGCAGCGATCTTCTCCAGGGACGGACGCACCCCCTCTTCCGACACCACATGTCCCAAATACTCCAGGCTTCTTTTCAGGAGATGACACTTCCACTGCTTCAGCTTAAGTCTGTACTGCTCCAAGCGTTGCAGCACCAGATCCAACCTATCCAGATGTTCTTCGACCGTCGGAGCGAAACCGATGATATCATCCAAGTAGATCAGGATAGCGTCAAAGGTTAGGTCCCCCAGACACCACTCCATCAGGCGTTGAAATGTAGCGGGCGCGTTGGTGAGGCCGAAGGGCATCCGGCAGAACTCGTACAAACCCATGGGGGTAATGAACGCAGTTTTCTCCCGATCCTTCTCCGCAACTGGTACTTGCCAAAAGTCACTGGCCAGATCGAGTGTGGAAAAGTACTTGGCCTTTCTGAGTGCCACCAGCGACTTCTCTATACGGGGAAGGGGATAGGCATCCGGTATGGTACAACAGTCTTGTAGTAATTTCCGTATGGTACAACTGTTCAAGCTCCGGTAGTCCACGCAAAACCTAATGTTCAGTCCTTTTTCTTCACTAAGATAATCGGTGATGCCCAGGGGCTCTTACTTTCTTGAATCACCCTGTTGTTCAGCATTTGTCACAACATGGTCTTCACCTCCTAATAGAGCTTCGGTGGAATTTGGCGATACCATTCCCGAACGGGGTGAGCGTTCCCTGTGATTATGCTCCAACTCTGCAGTCAGCCGGAAATCCTCTTCATGCCTAGAAAACGCCAGTTGTCTGTCCCATAGCATGCTCTCCAACTTTTCTCTCACTGTCGGCTCCAGATCTTCCACCTCCACGTCGACCTCTCCCAAGATAACCTTCCCATTCCATTCTGCAGTGGGCTCCTCCACTTGGGTCACATGTACGGCCATTTCCCACGGAGTGCGGCGATTGGGGCGCAACTCAACTTCCTGCTGTCCTTGTACGCTGTCCCCTTCAACGGCCATCACGTAAGCCAACATCGTTCCTGCCTTGATCAGCTGTTTCTCTTCGCCTAAGTTACACAGTCGTACAGGCACTCGTCCCCTCCGAACTACACCCAGCGTTCGGGCTACCATGCATTCCCCATCCTGCACCACTTGTCCGACCGGTTCTACTAGCACTTCCATCCCTTCCAGCTTCCGGTGAGTCCTCACTTCCAAGTGCAGTAACTTCTGCTGCCGGGGTGGTAACTCCAATGGCTGCTTATGACTGGTCCGGATTAGTCCTACTGGGCCCAACGTATCTCCTGCGAGGTTACCTTCTTGCTGCCGGGTGACCTGTTGTAAGGCTTGCTGGACTGCCCTTCGTACTCCTATCTTCCTCCAGTACCTGGGACCTTGCTGCTGGAATAGCACTTGATCCAGACCTTGCAGCACGTTCATGCCAACGATGACGGGGCTGTGTTGCATACCGGAACCCTTGATGATCACAATGCCTTTCCTTCCAAGCTTCTGCCTGCATACCTCAGCCTCCATCCAGACAACTCCCACGACCGGGATAGGAAGACTGTTCGCCGCTGTGAGCCTCACCTAATTCACATTCCTCGCAGTCCGAAGGTTGGGGTATCCTTTCTTACAGCACTCCTCCGACATTGTGGTGACTTGAAATCCGGTATCCAACAAGCAACATTGATCCACCCCCCCCCAACCAGGCCTCCACTACAGGGTACTCTCCAATTAACTCAGCTGAGTTATCGCTCCCCTCCTGTTCCCCCTCTTCTACCACGGGTGGCCCCTTTACCGCGAGGGACGTTAGTTTATCAGATGCTCCGGGTCTTTTGTCGCCCTCCGGACAGCTCCGGGCCAGATGCCCTAGGCGCCGACAGTTCAAGCACCGTGGCCCTTCTCCTCTCTTTGCTCCTCCACGGCCGCGGGTCTACCCCCTCCGCCATTCTCCATCATCAGCGCTCCGCTCACTCTTGAGTTGTTGCACCTCCTGGCGCAGCTGCGTCATGTCCTCTCGCATGAGCAGCAACACCTCCTTCATGTCACGTACACACCCTTCCCAAGGATTCGCCAGGGCCCTCGGTTCGGGTTCGGCTGCTCGGGCTTGTAGGGAAGCCACCGCATATGCACCAAAATTGTTGTCGCGGTCTCTGGCGATGGCATCCTTCAGCACCTGATGGAATTTCAGCGTGCGGTCCGACGTCACTCGGTCACGGAGAGCCTGATGCAGGGGAACGCTGCACAAACCCATGACGAATTGGTCCCGCAGAGTCTGGTCTGGGCTCACAACGCGTCCTTGTCCTGGTCTTGCACCTCCTTCAACAATTCCTGCAATCCATTAGCAAATTGCGGGATCGCCTCCGCATCTGCGTCTGAGCAAAGAACCGCTGCTTCAGTGTCCCTAGCGAGGAGGTATCCCCATAGACATCCTTAAGCAGTTCACAAATACTTTTCAATTTCTCTCGCTGTGCCGCTGCCGCTAGTAACACAGCAATGCCTCAGTGACCTGATACAACCGTATACAACCGTTCCCTGCAAGCGCTTCTCCCAATCCGCTAACATCATGTTCCTCCTATCAAATTTTGGAACATTTGCCAACACTGCCCCCAACGGCACAGGCGCAGGCACCCGTGCCGCCGGGGCGACTGCCTGTTCGTCTGCCATGGATCCTGCCTACTACGCCAAAATGTAAACAATCAGGACAGAAGTACACGATGTTCCACTTACGGTTGGTTGATGTGTCCAGTCCTCCTTCTTCGCTCTCTCTGCACGAACAAGCCAAATTAACAAACGTGATGTGATATCCGACCAGATATTCTGCACTGAAAGAGAAATAGGCCGTTAGTGCAAAGCCAACCTGAGCTTGGTGGAAAAGGAAGGGAAAGGGGAATGTTCGAGCGCCTCATGAGGAGGAAGTGCGTGACTTCACTTCCTGGTTGGAGGGTGACTCGGTTGCACTGGCCTAGGTACGGGGGTTGGCGTGGGTCTCCACTGCCCACCACTAGAGGGCCTGAGACCCACCCTCCTCCCACTTGATGTGGGGGCCTTACAGGTGAAGATACAGGTATACTTACCGTGTGTCAGCAACGTTGCAGGAGACCGCAGCGCCGGCTGAGGTGACTCCTGGCAGGAGCTGTGAACGTAAATACAGCAACACAACACTATACAGCACAATACAATAACAGCGGCTTAAGGCCAACAATAAATTAATACCTTAACCAAAGGGAAATATAACTATAACTAACAGACCGTTAACCAGAGGTCTGAGAGAACTAGAACACCAACAAATATTAACACGGTTGCTGCACAAACGTCACTCCGTCACTCTCTCACTCCTCTAATAATATGCCAAGCACCTGTCTCTTCCTGCTAAGCACACCGCCCCTGTATCTCCCCTCGGGGTACACACACACACACACACACACACAGGGATATAATCACCCCCTCCTTCAACCAGAATCACACTCCCTGGTGGTCCAGTGGGGGATGGGCTGTTCCGGAATCCTCCATTGCCCGTATGTCCTGGTGGTCTAGTGGGGGATGGGCTGGTCTGGAATCCTCCGTTGCCCGTATGCCCTGGTGGTCTAAGGAGGACTTTAACCTGCTCCAGCACCGTTTCACTCCCAACACCCAAGGGCTTAAAACCTTCTTGGCGCAACCCTGAATGCCTGACCGTATCCTGTAGTCTGGAGTCTGTGTCACAGTGCCTGCGCTCCTTTTCCAGCTACTCCTCTTCCCGCTCTCTGCAGCCACACCTTCCGGTTTCCGGGCTCTCCCTCCTCCCTTTCTTTCTTTCTTTCGCACTGCACAGCCCGCTGGGATTCCGCACAGCCTCCTGGGACCTAACATGGCCGCCGCGAGCTCCAATCTGCTCGCCCGCGGCACACATGACCGCCTGGCCGTCTTGCCCCTCTGCACAGCCACCAACGCAGAACCCGCTCACCGCCACAACGCCGACTGTCTCCTCTGGCCCCACTCTGCTCCCTCCATCCTCCAGTAAGTCCCGATCCCCTGCACTTGTCACAGCAGTGATCCTAAGTTATACGGTCACTGCCATTCCAGTAAAGAGATTTGGTCCTACAGAGCTCCCGTAGTAGCCCTGTATTACCAGCGATCACGTGACTGCAGGGCAGACGCCGGAGAGAGGGAGAGCCTGACAGGAGCACCGCGAGGGAAAGGCAAAAGGCATCAAAGGTAAGTGAGAAAAGAAATAAATGGGCTGGCATGGAAGCTGATATTAAGGGGCAGATATGGAGGCTGGCATAAAGGGGAAATATGAAGGCTGATATTAAGGGGCAGATATGGAGGCTGGCATTAAGGGACAGATATGGAGGTTTGCATAAAGAGGCAGATATGGAGGCTGACATTAAGGTGCAGATATGGAGGTTGGCATAAAGGGGAAAATATGAAGGCTGGCATTAAGTGGCATATATGGAGGCTACCATTAAGGGGAAGATATGAAGGCTAACATTAAGGGGCAGACATGGAGGCTGTCATTAAGGGGCAGATATGGAGACTGGGATTAAAGGGCAGATATGGAGGCTGGCATTAAGGGGCAAATATGGAGGCTGGCATTAAGGGGCAGATATGGAGGCTGACATTAAGGGGCAAATATGGAGGCTGGCATTAAGGGGCAGATATGGAGGCTGACCTTAAGGGGCAGATATGGAGGCTGGCATAAAGGGGCAGATATGGAGGCTGACATTAAGGGGCAGATATGGAGGCTGACATAAAGGGGCATATATGGAGGCTGACATTAAGGTGCAGATATGGAGGTTGGTATAAAGGGGCAAATGTGAAGGCTAACATTAAGGGGCAGATATGGTGGCTGGCATTAAGGAGCAGATATGGAGGCTGGCATTAAGGGTCAGATATGAAGGCTGGCATTAAGGGGCAGATATGGAGGTTGGCATTAAGGGGCAGATATGGAGGCTGACGTTAAGGAGGCAGACATGGAGGCTGACAATAAGGGGGCAGACATGGAGGGTTACATTAAGGGGGCAGATGGAGGCTGGCAATAAGGGGGCAGACATAGAGGCTGACATTAGGGGGGCAGACATGAAGGCTGGCAATAAAGGGATAGACATGGAGGCTGGCATTAAGAGGGCAGACATGGAGGCTGGCAATAAGGGGGCAGACATGGAGGCTGGCATTAAGGGGCTAGACATGGAGGCTGTCAATAAGGGGCCAGATATGGAGGCTGGCATTAAGGGGCCAGACATGGAGGCTGGCAATAAGGGGGCAGACATGGAGGCTGGCCATAATAATAAGGAGCAGACATGGAGACTAGCCATAATAATAAGGGGCAGATATGGAGGCTGTACATAATAATAAGGGGCAGACATAGAGACTGGACATAATAATAAGGGGCAGACATGGAGATTGGACATAATAATAAGGGGCAGACATTGAGGCTGGCCATAATAATAAGGGCAGACATGTAGGATGGCCATAATAATAAGGGGCAGACATATCAAGCCTACAGGGAAAGTATGGAGAATTCACAGGGGAGTATGCGAAAGTCTGGAGAATACACAGGGGAGCATGGGAAAGTCTGGAGAATACAGGGGAGTATGGGGAAGTCTGGAGAATACACAGGGGAGTATGGGAAAGTCTGGAGAATACACAGGGGAGCATGGGAAAGTCTGGAGAATACAGGGGTGTATGGGGAGGTCTGGAGAATACAGGGGCGTATGGGGAAGTCTGGAGAATACAGGGGTGTATGGGGAAGTCTGGAGAATACAGGGGAAGTCTGGAGAAAGCATGGGGAGTAGGGAGTTTGTAGAATACAAGGGAGTTGGAGGAAGGTGTGGAGAATACATTAAAACCACTCTAATACATTCAAAGGCTGATGTAGATATTTATAACATTATTTGAACTCCCACCAACTAGAAATATTTCACTTTTGAAATGTGTAAGTAATTACTTTGCAGGACACCCATACAGAAACACTGGCGAGGCAGGGACTGCCCCCTGGTGACGCAGGGACCGCCCCCTGGTGACACAGGGACCACCCACTGGTGACGCAGGGATAGCCCCCTGGTGATGCAGGGACTGCCCCCTCGCAACGCAGGGACCAAACACTGGTGACGCAGGAACCGCCCATATGCTTTTTACTTTTCTCCCTGAAATGATTTTTTCAAAAGTAGGCAACTATGGTCTTAGGGTTAGACTACGGGGAGGGAGTCTTAGGGTTAGGCTGCGGGGAGGGGATTCTTAGGGTCAGGCTGTTGGGAGGGGATTCTTAGGGTCAGGCTGTGGGAAGGGGAGTTATAGGGTCAGGCTACGGGGAGGGGAGTCTTAGGGTCAGGCTAAAACACAACCATTGCTGAACCAGCACGTTTTCTATTTAAATAAATGTTCAATGTATTTAATAGAAAAATAGATGTTTAATATATGAGAGTTCCCTGTACTACTGCTCTGTATTTATAATGTGTACAATAATAAAGTTACTGCATGTTATGAGATAATTCTGTAAGAATATCTTTTCTTTGTCTCATAGTGTAAGAATAACTCTCATAACATATAAGAGCCTGTCCCCTGTCTGATCTCTGGTCACATCAGTGACGTCTCCCGTTCCATGCTGCTGTCACTGTCTGCAGTCTCTGCAATGTGTCAGACATTCACCAGTGCTTCATCTATGCTGTTACTGCTCCTGCTCCTGCGTGTTTCCCTCTGTATATCTGCCAGTCAGGTCTCTGCTCCGGGATGCTCTCTGAGGATGAAGGGATACTTGCTTGAATATAAATATTCCAAGGAAGGAGACATAATCATAGGGGGAATTTTCGCTGCTCACCCTAATGTTAAAAGTGCAATATATATGAATGTCTTAATTCAGCTGTGTTCAAGGTAAGACCTGTATATTGTATTTATTAATCCAGGCCATGAGCTGGCTGACCCTGTATAAGAGGGAGCAGTGTAAGTGCAGGACACAGATTTATGGGATTGCACAGATTGTGTTTGTTGTGTAACAGATGTGTGCACATTGCCTGCTCGATGTCAGACAGAGTTATTGTGTCATTGTGTGATGAGGTGACACAAGCTGTATACACTGTAACCTTAGAGAGTGACACAGTTATTTGTTATATCTCCTTTATTCATATATACTGGTGCATTGTCCCTTTCTTTCTGGGTGGATTATCCCGGCCTCTCAGTAGCTGTATACTGACATATAAATGAGTTTGAGTAATCCTTATTGTGTGACTCTGTAACATGTCTGGGAGGTGACAGGGGAGCTGGGCCACAGAAATCATTGTGGAGGCTTTAAGGGATAACCTCTTGGTGAGTTTTCTCTCAGTTTAATAACACAAGATATATGGACTATATAGAGACTCTCACTGCTTAGAGATAGGACCAACACAGCAGAAAGACACTGAAAGTGACTGGTGGCTTCTCATATATTTTGCATGTAACTAATGATTCTGCATTTCATTTTACATATAGTATGGCAGGTTATTTACTGGTTATTAGCAGTGTGCTGGGGCATTCTTACTGTGTGTGTGTGTGTGTGTGTGTGTGTGTGTGTTCATGTATGAGTGTATTTGTGTGTATATGTGTGTATGTGTATTCATAAATGTATGTGTGTGTTTGTGTGTATGTGTGTCTGTGTGGGAGTGAATGTGTGTGTATGTATTTGTGTAAATGTATATGTGTATGTGTGTGTGTTTGTGTGTGTGTATATGGGTGCACATATGTGTGTGTGTTTGTGTGTGTGTATATGGGTGCACATATGTGTGTGTGTTTGTGTGTGTGTATATGGGTGCGCATATGTGTGTGTGTGTGTGTGTGTGTGTGTGTGT
>WWET01003599.1:77252-102815 GCA_011038615.1 Limnodynastes dumerilii
ATATTGTGCTGGTAATGGAGATGCACAGATTTCTGTCCTCGTTAGGTGTCAGTGTGATGCATATTGTGCTGGTAATGGAGATGCACAGATTTCTGTCCTCGTTAGGTGTCAGTGTGATGAATATTGTGCTGGTAATGGAGATGCACAGATTTCTGTCCTCGTTAGGTGTCAGTGTGATGAATATTATGCTGGTAATGGGGATGCACAGATTTCTGTCCTCGTTAGGTGTCAGTGTGATGAATATTGTGCTGGTAATGGGGATGCACAGATTTCTGTCCTCGTTAGGTGTCAGTGTGATGTCAGAGCAACAGGTATCCATCACCTACTGACTTGCGTCCTCAAGCTTACTCGTGTGTTCAGGCTTCTAGTTCCAGTTCCTGTTACAAATTCTCGGATCCAGTATTTCTCAAACTGTATCTCCAGTTGTTACTTTGCTGATATTCTTAATTCCTGTGTCTTAAAGTAGCCAGATACATTGAGCCAGATCCAAAGCTATGCTGGGCCACTGACTGTAATTAAGGCCAGCGTAGCTCTGGTGCACTCCCCTGACACTCAAGGGAACTAAGAAGTGAGTTCAGCAAGGTAATGAGCTACAGTTTTGTGGAATAATATCTGCAGCTGAGAGAGAACACCAGGAAGTGCATTAAAAAAAAAAAAGCTAATGTGAACCACAAAGGTAAATAAAATATATATTCATTGTAGAGTTTTGGAAATCAAGACATGGTCCGCAATGTTCCACCACTTATGTTTTGCCACAAGACAAAACAAAACCCCCAAAAATATGGTTAAAAAAACAACAAGATAGCTAGATAGGTATGTTTCACACTTAAGAAATAATTTAGGAACATTCTTAAATGTATGTACAACAAAGAAAAATAATAGAGGAAAATTGCACCTGGGCAAAACCATGTTGATTTCAAGGGGAGTAAAGTTGATTGTATTCTTTGTATGCATAGTTATATCTTTGAATTGGTTACTGCACACAGAAACTGACCAGCTTTACTATTACACTGTTATTTAGGTTTTGTCTAGGAAATGCCACCTCTCAACTCTAATACTGTTTGCAACAGATGAAATATGACTACCTGACAATCAATATCGTTTAGCCCAGGAGTAACTTAACTCTCTTATTTTCCATGTTTGAATCAGGTCCCAACTCCCTAGCTTCTTAGGAGCTAAGAAGGTTCTTTACTGTAGGGGCCACATTTATTAAACTCGATTTTGTCCAAATCGCCCTAAATCCCAGGACTTTGACGGTGATTATGACATGGCCATATTTATTAAGTGCAAAGTTCTGGGACTTTCATGTTGTTCCAAATCAACACTCCAAACATCGCCATGGTGCTTTTTCCACGGTTTAACATAGGCATGTTCAATAGTTTTTACATAATCACAGTAATCACGCCAGCCAAGCTTTATTTTTCAAAGCGCCATCTAGTATAGGCGTTATAAACATAATCTCTGGCAAATATGCATGCTTGTATTATATAAGCTACAAAAGACTTCCCTTAATTGCAAACTGCTGAGGATTTTGGATTTTGGAGAATGGAGCAGATTGTGAGCAGACATTTGTCTCTATCTTTGCATGCCAGTGTGGCAGCAATTATAGCTGCCACAGCAGGGAGTGAGGATGAGAGTAACAAGCACCAGCCTGAGGTTCAACACACAATGCACAGAATCAGAGAAGTACATGTGTTTAATGTGCATTTGGACCTGGACTCCCTGTCTGACCAGGAGGTTGTGCAGCTGATTAGGCTCAACTGTGCAAACCTTCTGGGAATTTATGAGCAGGTGAGGAGGTATTTGGACCCACCAACAGCAAGGTCTCATGCATTGTCTGGGATGCAAAAATTATTGTGTGTCCTCCACTTTCTGGCTACTGGTTATTTTCAGGCAGTCACAGGGAGAGTGGTGGGGCTTTCACAGGGCACTTTTTACTGTCACTTGACTCATGTGTTAAGTGAACTTAAAAAGATTGTACCCACATATATCTGCTTCCCCAGCCAGGAGTCTGATTGGTGAGCCTTAAAGCAAGCATTCTATACTCTGGATTTCCTAATGTCCTGGGTGCTATAGATTGCACTGATATACAGCTGAGAGCACCTAAACGGCAAGCCCATGGCTATGTAAATAGATAACATTACCATTCTATGAACATTCAGGTGGTCTGTGATGGTAACATGGAAATCTTGAGTGCATTTGCTAGCTATCCTGGGTCATACCATAATTCCTATATTCTGAAGCAGTCATCCCTGTATGATAAATTTGAGCAGGCTGAGATGCCAGAGGGATGGCTGCTAGGTAAGTAGAGATGTCAATGAAGCTACTAAAACCCTCATCCACTCTTTAGTCATATCACACCTCACTACTGTAACCTCCTCCTCATAGGTCTCCCGCTCACCCATCTTGCACCCCTTCAATCTATACTCAATGCTGCTTCTAGGCTCATCTTCCTCTCACATCACTCTACCTCAGCCTCTCCTTTATGTCAAACCCTCCACTGGCTTCCTGTCCACTTCAGACCTCTCTTTAAACTCCTTATCCTCACCTTTAAGGTAATCTCTTCATCCACTGCTCCCTACCTCTCTTCAACATGCTCTTTAACATACACACCCCTCCTCACCCTCTCCTTTTTGCTAACCAGCACTGTCTGACCTCTTGACTGATTGCCAGATCTCATGCCCGTATCTAGGACTTCTCCCATGCTGCCCCTCTGCACTGGAATGACCTCCCTTCTTCAGTCAGACTCTCCCCACATTGCAGGTCTTCAAGGGTTGACACACCTGTTCAGGCTAACCTACTCCTCCTCCATTTAACTGCATCCTTCATTTATCCCTTCTCTTCCTTCCCACTCTCCTCTGCTCACACCAGCAGACCACTTCCTTCCCCCTCCTTATGTCTTCTGTAAGTTCTTCCCTTCCACATAGTGTGTTAGCTCGCGTGAGCAGGGCCCTCCATCCTAGTGTTGTTCCTTCCTCCACCACTCCCCCCCTCAGTTCATACCCTCTTGTCCCCCTCTCCTACCCTTTTACCCCATCCCCACCTGGTGGCTCCCTCTCAACCTCTTACTGTGCTCTATCACCTGCTCCCTGATCTTCCAAGCTTGACACTTCGCATTTTGCCTTGCGTTCTGTGCTTGCTACACTTTATTTTTTATATATTTTATATATTTTTATATATTTTAATTGGGCTGGATCCAGAACAACGTCTGTCTTCCATAATACGTTTGTCAGATGCCGAAAATAGCTACTGCAAATATATAGTAACTCATTTACGTAATCTACGTATTGTTTTGTTACGTAGATGATGGCTTATATGCGGTCTTAAAGACTGCATGTTGCAGCTGTTAACACCTATCTAGTGCTGACATACTAGCCGATTCTCTCTCTAATTAGTTATATGCACCTTATGTGAGACCACTTTGCTCTTAGCAATATATGAAAAACTATGACCCTGTGCATTTCCGAATTGTCCCCTTTAAATTTTCAGGTTGTCAAATGTCCGCTGTCTATCCATTTTAATAAGTCTCCTTTATGTTTTAATTCATTGTTCAATGTTTTTGTTTTACAACACTAATTAAGTACTATTTTTCTCCGGTCCCTCAGGTGCTTCCCTTAGGTGCTTCATTAACTACAAAATACACTGCCTGAAGTCCTCCATGATTGGCTATTATCGCTTTATTAGGAGGCACCTGACTCACCATTGTCCACCCTTGACAAAGCCTCGTTGGTGGGCGAAACATGTGTAGGGTGGAAAGCCTTCAGGGAACCGTGATGTCTTTCTCCTCACAGTGCACCGGGGACTCACGGTCCTGTTGTTCTCTCTTTTTTTGTCTCTTGCAGCTTTCCAGGAAATGCCGCTACGATTCCCAGACAGGGTAGGGTAAGATTACTGCACGGAAGTGCGAAGCATGGCCATGAGGCTGCTAAATTCCTTCATTTAGGGTATTTTTTTTATTGCTTTAAGGTATTTTTTGCGGCGTTCCCCTGTGATTCATGCTGCCTGAGAGGTTTTTTCTTTTTTCATACTGCAACATTGTGTAAATTATTTTAAATCATGTTATTATACCAAGTTACATTTGCCCTACTGTGGTCTTTTTTTAGATAATGTTTTAATAAAAATTTCTTCATACTATTGTAATTTAAAATTCTTTATTCTAAACATACAGGCTACACATAGTGAAGCTTCATCAAAGCTTCAATAGTCGCACAGGACATTGTGTTGCTCACCTGATATATCTGAATTCGAGGATGAAGAAAACATCACTGGTGTGCTTGGAATTTCTGGTGTTTGTGGCTGGGATGTTCGTGGAGCTACAAAGAGGAGAGATGTGTGACAATCTAAAAACAGGACAAGCAAGATTGGACAGTACAAAAAAGGCATCCATCAAATAGTATAGAGATTTTAAAAAGTACCTTTGGCGGATGGCGCATCAGTATCACAAACGTTTATGCCTTCTCCTGTGAATACACTGTGCATGGCATCCTCATAAGAGTGATATTTAATTTTCTTACGAGTTCCTCCTCCAGTACCCCTGGCATACTTGCGTTCCAGGTTCAGTTTAGCTTTCAGTTTTCGTTTTATGTCGCTGAACGTTTTACAACATGATGTCAACAACTTTGTTCCAAAGTTGCCTCTCCCGACCATAAGAGGTAGAACTTGCATTCTCCCCGAGTATCTCCTCATATACGGGCAAGATTGCTTCCACCAATGCAGCATTTTCATGGAAGCTTAATCGCACATTTCTTCCACTTTTGGTCTTTCGTGTAAAGGTGCTTTACCATCTCCACTGTCAAGGTCAGAGGATTCCAGCAAATTGCCTGGAGAAGGCGGGCGAGAACACATTGGACAACTAAACCAAAAAGATAAACAAAATACACAAAATGTTATGAATGCTGTAGCAAACATTATTCACGTATATGGATTACTGTATAATGTACATATAATGAATATTGTTCAAAAAGTTGAAGAATGCGATCAAAACTTCCTGGATGGGTAGATTAAATAGAGACTAATATGAATGGATGTCTGTATCCTAAATGTCCTATCTTGGAGCAGCGGTGTGTTTCTCAGCCAGTAGATATGAGGGTAGAATAAAGGAGACAAAAAAGCAATATAGCATAAAACTATTGATTTGTCACAACATAATGTGGTGATATAACTCACCCAGCTGATGTCTTGGTTTTAGGCTCATAAAGGTATCTCAGATGCCATCTGTGGGTGCTGTATGGATGTCAGGAAAAGGCACTATGCAGTAGAGTCTTCCTGAGGGTTCCGTTGATGTGCTACCTCAGGCTTGCCTGTGATCGGCATGCAGGGGGATCACCTTGCATCTTGCTATCCTCTTGTCACAGTGCTCGATAGAGGAGTTGGGTGCAAGGGGAGAGATGCCAATAGTGCGGTAATGCGATACAGGGGGGAGAGCGATAGATGTGGTATTATTCACTCTGCTCTTCCCTTGTCATAAAGACTATCGTAAGTGTGTGGACCGGATCGTAGCCAACCGGTGGTGTCGATGTGGAGCTGGTGCTGTTCTTGGATCAGGCTGTCCCTCTGGAGGTTGTGAAAACTCCCCTTACCTGTGTGCTGCGGGCGCTACTGTTGCTGGGAATTTCCTTGTTGTGAGCCGCCACCAGTGTTGCCGGGGGTTCCTGTGTCTGACGTCACTACTGATGTGTTTTCTTTTCAGCGGCTGCTTCTGAGCTGCTATGCCGTGTTGTTGGTCGTGGGAACTGGCTGTTTGTCTGGAGTAGTTGGTTCTCCTTCAGTTGAGAGGTTGAATATAGCGCTTCCTGGTGTAGGTTGGAGAAGCCTCTCTGTCATTGCAGGAGATGGGCAAAATTCCCGACACGAAACACGAAAAACCCAACATGAATACTAACAAGAAAAGAGGAGAATCTAAACAAATCAACAACAGCAACAGTAATAAAAAAGATAAACACAAGAAGACTGCTAAAACACATCTACATATAAGACCTCCCCCTAACTAACAGCAGGCAAGTCACAACAACTACAATAGCCAAAACCCTACGTCAACATGTCCCACTAACCCTACAAATAAAAACCAAAGCACAATATGCAACAAACCATATACTTATTTTGGGACTGGCATACCAACAGTACATGATAAAATTACACAACTGCACCATAACATAAAGAGACATCCAACCAAAAACAAATGGAGACACACCACACACCCGATCAGACCACAATCCATCAGTGACAAAAACCAGTTTCACAAGTACCAACCTAGACTCCACAATCATTTTTTTAACATACGATTCAGAGGACAAAACGGAATAGACCCAAAAAATCATACAATCCTTTCAACGAGGCATTCTAGACCTGGATCTAACAGAAATAAATCAACAAGATACAATAAATACAGTCATTACGGACACAAACACATGCCCCAAAGAACCACCACAAAACCCACCAACTTTTACAGCAAGTACTCTCATAGAAAAACCAGATATGACACAAAACCTCATTTTTTTAGAATGAAACCCAGGGGCCCATACTTCCACACAGACCCCATCACAAAAATGAAAAACTAGAAAGACAGAAGAGGACACAGAGGGAGCCAAAAAAGCAAAAACATTACAGGAGCAGGAACAAATAAACCAAACATAACACCTCTAGAGATATTCAACTTAAGCTCCCTCTAATTAAAAGACAACCACATTTCCGTACTTAATAAGGGATTAAAATTCGACCCCACAAACAAACCGGACCCATTTATTTAGACCTCCACAAGTACACAAGAAAGATATCCCTAAAAAAAATTCTTCATAAAACACCCACTCACCAGAGAGACTCTAACAGACAAGACTTACCAACACACTACCTTTGAAACCTTCATCCAAATTCAATCTAATACATATAAAAGGGCATCAAATCAAAACTTTTGAATCCTTAGTAGAAAATTACCTGGAAAATCTTTTTACCAAAACATGCAACCCTAAACATCATAAACTACCAAACGTTACAAACGCAGAAAAAACTGCTTTAAAAAACCTAAAAGACAACCCACACATAGTCATCAAAGCAGATAAGGGGGGAGGAATTGTCATTATGGACAAATCGGCATATGACAACGAATCAAACAGACTACTCAGACTACCATACAACCTGTGAGAAATTAAAAAGGGATCCCACAAGTGATATATCCAAACAACTCACTAATTACCTACAAAGAGGCAGAGACCTAGGCATACTTACCAAAACAGAATTTGAATATCTTCACATAACCCATCCCAATATCCCAGTATTTTACTTTCTCCCCAAAATGCACAAAAACAAAGATAATACACCTGGCAGACCAATAATTTCAGGAATTAAATCAATAACATCTAATCTATCACAATACATCGATCACTTTTTGCAACCATATGTAACTAAACAACACTCATACCTCAAAGACAGTATACAAGTATTACAGACACTCAACACCATCAAATGGGAAGAGGATATGTGGTTAGCATCTAGCGATTATTATCCACAAACAAGGGATCAACAGCATTAACCACATTCTCACAGGAGAAGGATCATTACACCCAGACCAAATAAATTTTATAACAGAAGGTTATACAGTTCATACTTAGTAAAAAATATTTCTGGTATGACAATACCTACTACAGACAGCGCCAAGGCACCGCTATGGGCACATGGTTTGCGCCAAGTTATGCAAATGTATTCATGAGCACATGGGAGGATGAGACCATCTGGTCCAACCATGAGATTGGCACGAACCTTGTGCTCTGGCAGTGCTATATTGTGGATATCCTTTTCCTGTGAAAAGGCTCCGAAACCACCCTTACCCATTTCATTGAATCACTGAACAACAACAATCGATACCTCAGATTCACCCCCACCTATAGCAGAAGTCAGGTCCAATTTTTGGACCTAGAGATCTCTATCAAAGACAAAGCCATTCAGACCAGGATGTACCAAAAACCGGTAGATGTAAATAGCTTTATCCTGACCTCAAGTAGCCACCATTCTAACTGGCTATCAAATATCCCCTCTGAGCAACTAAAACGATTACAACGCAACTGTAACAGCCTTGCAGAATTTGACCACCAATCACAGACAATGTGCCAACAATCTTTAGAGAAGGGCTACAATGAAGAACACATTAAAGAGACATACAAACAAATAAGGGCATTGGACAGACAAGACTTACTACAATACAATAAGAAACCACAAAACAATAATCATGAGGAAAACAAAACCTTCTTTATCACACAGTATAATACCCATGCAACCCAGATTAAAAGAATAAAAAAAAAAAAAAACATTGGCACATCCTACAAAAAGATGAGGCAATAAAAGATGTAATTGGCGATGCCACCAATGTGATATACACAAAGGCCCCCAATCTATACCAACATCTATTACAGAACCACAGTAGAAACACACCAAAAGAGAACTGGCTAACAAAAGATGTGGGATTCTGCCACTGTAATAAGTGCTCAAGTTGTAAGACCCTACACTACAATGATACCAAAAAGACTCAATATTTTACATCAAAAACCACAGGCCGAGTCATTTACCTACTGGAGTGCCCCTGCGGACTACAGTACATAGGTAGAACAATCAGACAATTTAAAACCCGGATATCAGAACAAATACGAAATATAAAAAAAGGTTATGAACAACATTATGTGTCCATGCACTTTAAAAAACATCACAATCGAGATCCCACTAATCTAAAAATTATAGGCAACGCCATCACCAAAAGCGACTGGAGAGGAGAAGATTCCCTCAAATCTATAAACACAACGGAGATCAGATGGATACACTCTCTAAAAACACTAATTCCTAAGGGCCTAAATATAGACTTGGAAATCCAAAATATCCTAACCTGTTCCTATACTCAGATGTAGGACCCCACACTGAGTACACACTTACTGTGGCATACAGTAAGTCAACACATCTAGGACCATGTAATCCTTGAGAGACGTTCCATTCTTATCAGTACTTCTCTGGTTCTTTATTACTATTATTATCATTTACATTTATTTTTATAATTTTGAGCATCTTTATTTATTAATTTTTAGTGTCTTCATTTCAATGCCCTCATTGTTCCATTATCTCATTACATAACAGACATGCCAAACCATGGTCTCTACATTATATCACCATAAACCATACTATATTCTCTCTCCTACATGACACACACAGGGTTAACACATCTACCACACTTCTGACTGCTGTGTGCTCTCAAACCCACCGCCTCTCCGCAAGTGCTTTCCCATCCTGTCAAAGGGGATTCCCCCTTCCCTTGCACCACATGTGAAATTTCACCCATCTCCTGCAACGGCAGAGACGCTTCTCCAACCTACACCAGGAAGCACTATTTTCAACCTCTCAACCGAAGGAGAAACAACTACTCCAGGCGAACAGCCAGCTTCCACGACGACCGACACTCTGGCATAGCAGCTCGGAAGCAGACACTGAAAGGAAAACACACCAGCAGTGACGTCAGACAGGGGAATCCCCAACAACACTGGTGGCGGCTCACAATGAGGAAATCCACAGCAACAGTCTTCAACAGCATCTGAGCTACCTTTATGAGCCTACATCAAGACATCAGCAGGGTGAGTTATATCACCACAGTACCTTGTGACAAATCAACAGTATTATGCTATATTGCTCTTTTGTCTCCTTTATTCTACCCTCATATCTACTGGCTGAGAAACACACAGCTGCTCCAAGATAGAACTTTTTGGATACAGACATCCATTCATATTAGACTCTTATTTAATCTACTCATCCAGGAAGTTTTGAGTGCATTCTTCAACTTTTTGAACTATATCCAATATTTAATTGACTCTTGGGACACTTACAGAAAGTCTGCAGCTCAATTCTCCACCAACCCACCCACTCCAACCTTCCCACCACTCCCAACCCAAACCTGGGCGCTTCCCCACCCCCCACCCCTGTGTCTGTACATATAATGAATATTCAAGATTTTAAATAACAACAAAAAATGATAATAGGCAAATCAATTTAAAACCAGACAAAGATGCTTTTAAAGTTAAGGATGAAACACCAGTGGTAGGCATGAAGTCTGAATTTGTGAGTAATAGCAAAACAGGTACAAATGTACAGCTATGCTAACCCATTTTTCTCCAAAAATATAGAGACTAATTCTTCTACAATCAACATGCATTACAAATAGTAGTCTATTGCTCACATGAAAAGAATAAAAAACACTATAAAACTGACAGGAGGTATTCCAGTTAATCTAAAAAATATCAATTAACTATCACATTTAACTTTGGACTGGCCTTGTAGTTGAGCATGGTTACAATAATGACAACACTTGCCCATAACCAAAAGTGTATGGGAACATCAAAATCAATCATATATTGCTTCACATTACATCATTATGACTCAGTATGAAGAAAAGAGATCACTTACTTGTAAGCCGATAAAGAAAATATCTATGCAAACATGTCAGAAAACAAAGGCTGAGTGTGGTAACCACCAAATGGTGGAATCATGAGGCCCCAAACTTTTAAATAGTTTTTGGGTCATTATCTCCCTGGACTTTGTGTAAGCGCTGCAATTAGGCCTTATTTTGTGCAATTTTTTTGGGGAAAAAAATGTAATTAAGGATTTATAAGTTGCAGGACTTTTTTTTACTAAAACAAAATCACAGTATATCGACGCGGAATAAAAATTGCCAAGCCACGTCGATTATTAGTAAATTTGGCGATTATTCAGAAAAAAAACGATGAAAAAGCGCTGCTATATCTGGCGATGCATAATTGCAGTAAAAAAATAATAATTTAGTAAATGAGTCCCTAGGTGCCTATATTTAGGAACAGATTTCTTTCCTAACTGAGAGTTGTGCATATATTTAGGATCTTTAATATCCCCATGTTCACGGCTAAGCAAAGAAAGACATTCATTGATTCAATTAGGAAGCAGATTGATTTTCTTAGGCTTTCTTTGTTTTATAATTACAAAAGTATCACAAAAATGTGTTAAAAATTGCAATATGAATCATACAGCAGCTGTGTATGTTGAATAAACATAAAAGCATGAGGATTTTACTCTTTGTTAACCATGTGGATGTCAACTTAAGAATGTAGATAGCATTCTTATTATTTCCCGTGCATATGTAACTCTGTGCAAGCCCTTCTTAACTGTGAATCCTTCTTAAGTCTCGAGGAACACCCATACTGTACATTGGTAGCCAAAATGCTGCTCATTTTTATTAAAAATCTTGCTCCTCTAGCCACGCATGCCAAAGACAGAACTTTCCCAAGCACTAATCATTCCTAAGTAGCCAATCTACCTGTGAATAATTCTTACATGGTTTAAGTGCTTAGTTTTGAGTTCTGAGCATGCTCAGTTTAAGTGTTCTTAAATATACACACCTACATCCTGTTTTTACTTAATTTTGAATCAGGGTCTAAATCACCAACTATCGTCATCAGATTTTTCATGGTGTGTTGATGGAAAATTCTCATCTGTTATCTATGTTTTTTTACATTATTGATATGTCTAGATCAGCTACTGAGCCAGAGATGCTCTGCTAAGTGATCGAACTCTGTATCCAAACATCCAGAGCAATGAGCTACAGCATGTAGTTATAGCAAAGCTATTGATACATTTTGAATGGAACTGGGTTAGAGTCTTCACATTCAATGATAACGCTGGAAACCGCAATCCGGAACATCTGAGCAAGATATTTAACAATCATAGAATTTGCATTGAGTTTTAAGTTGAAGGGTCTGATCCAGACCTACGATGTTATACTAACGCTCAACGTAACATCGCAGCACACCCCCTTGTCCTACCGTATCACTCGCTTACGTCGGCTGAAGGCTGCCCTAACCTCAGCCGGCATAAGCGATGTTAATACGATGGGATGCCGCCGCCCTCCAAGCCTCATTACCCTCCCCTGCCTACCTGCACTAACTGCAGCATAGTAACGCTGGGGGACGCCCCCTCCAGCGTTACTACGCTACTGCTATGGACGCCCGATCATTTTCAGCTGATCTCACGTTTAGGTCTGGATCAGGCCCAAAGTCTCTAAAACATCTTATTGTAACATTTCCCCTGAGCTGAAAACTTCATCTACTGAGGTTATTATTATTTGTGGAACTTATAATCTTCATTATGTTGAATTTTTGCGACCTGCAGAAGATTTTCTCCCTAACAGGACATTGATTGTTCCAGCTTCATGGTCAGAAATCACAGACGTTTTAAATGATGATTTGAAACATCTATTTGGCAACAGTTTGGCAGTTACACCTCAGTTCCGGAATCTTCCTGCATTGCAGGAACATTTATTCAGTCTCCATCCATCCACTCATCCATCTGACAAGGTTCTGGCAGATATCTGGATGCTTCACTTTAAGTGTTTGTCAAGACAGAAGTATAAAAACACTGGACCGGATCCAGACCCCCGCATGCTTTCCGTGCGCGCGGGGGTCTGAAATTACGCGAGACAGAGGGGAGTGCACACCCCCTGTCACTCCCCTCTGTTGTGCGGGCTTTATGGCAGCTTACACTGCTATAAGCCTGCCTTAAATGCGACGGGCGGATCAGTGGTCCGTACGACCGCTGATCCGCTACAGTGTGGGATTCCCCTCCCACACTGTACACTTTACATGCTTCCCCCTCGGCCACTTTAGCAGGCGGAAGGGAAGCACAGCCCATTTGCACGCAAATGGGCTCGGATGGAACATCTGGAGGGCGCATGACGATCTTAAATCTGGATCCGGTCCACTGCCTTTTCACTAATATTTAGGGCAAAGAATCATAAATGCACTAAAAGGAATAATGTAAAATTACTAACATAACCGGAGATCCGTCCACATATGGGACCGGATTCAGACCCCCGCATGCTTTCCGTGCGGAAGGGAAGCACATCCCATTTCCTCGGAAAGGGTCACGGACAGAACAAGGTTCCGTCTGATTGCTGCAACTCTAGGATTACTATAATAATCCTAGCGTAACATCTGGAGGGCGCATGCCCTACCTGACGGTATTAAATCTGGATCCGGTCCATAAAGTGTATATTTCAGTCCAGAGTATAGTAGATGCATTACATGATGTGACTACAACTTTACACATTTACTGGCACAAGTGTGGTTTAAAAACATTTGTATTTAAAGACAAGGTGGGTGATAGCACGATAGCTCTGTGAGCTCTTTCTGAAGATACCTGAAAAAGAGAAACACGTCAAAGGCTGTTTTTAAATGATCTTAATCAGCAAGGCACTTATTACATATCACGGTAAATAACTACAATATGCTTTTTATTTACTAAACATGGAAGAATATTCCTAAAGAGCGATTATACATATTCTGCTGCTGCAAGCTCTGAAGTAATCCAGAGGAATAGGAACTATTGGGAAGCTGAGGCTGTTTCCCATTGGTGAAATCAACTGGCGACACAGCGGGATTACTCTCAGAAGTTGGCTACAATGAACGGCGTACACCAACCCTATAGTAAGCCAATTGCTACTTCATTTGCCACATTGTATCAAGTAGCGACAGAAGCGGACATAAAGTCCAAATTAGAAGATGACAACACAGTGTGAGTTGTTAAAACTATTGCGCAATTTATTATTATTATTACTGTTATTTTCTGCATTAGTACAGCCGTGATTCTGTCAACTAGTTTAAGGCATATCTTTTATTGGACTGATTACAGGACCTAATACTGTGCTTTGGCTATTTAACTTCAAACTTAGTTGCCTGATTTTGACTGTTATATTGGAGTACAAGCTGCTTATTATAGTGCAGATATTAATCAGAATTGCCTATCGGACATCTATACTGTGTGGATTACTGTGAAAAGGATCTAATTCCATATTTCAATTTATACCAAGATTGATTAGCATATTAGTGGATAATAATAATAATAATAATAATAATAATAATAATAATAATAATAATAATAATAATAATAATAATAATTATTATTATTATTATTATTATTATTATTATTATTATTATTATTATTATTATTATTATTATTATTATTATTATTATTATTATTATTATTATTATTATTATTATTATTATTATTATTATTATTATTATTATTATTATTATTATTATTATTATTATTATTATTATTATTATTATTATTATTATTATTATTATTATTATTATTATTATTATTATTATTATTATTATTATTATTATTATTATTATTATTATTATTATTATTATTATCCACTAATATGCTAATCAATCTTGGTATAAATTGAAATATGGAATTAGATCCTTTTCACAGTAATCCACACAGTATAGATGTCCGATAGGCAATTCTGATTAATATCTGCACTATAATAAGCAGCTTGTACTCCAATATAACAGTCAAAATCAGGCAACTAAGTTTGAAGTTAAATAGCCAAAGCACAGTATTAGGTCCTGTAATCAGTCCAATAAAAGATATGCCTTAAACTAGTTGACAGAATCACGGCTGTACTAATGCAGAAAATAACAGTAATAATAATAATAAATTGCGCAATAGTTTTAACAACTCACACTGTGTTGTCATCTTCTAATTTGGACTTTATGTCCGCTTCTGTCGCTACTTGATACAATGTGGCAAATGAAGTAGCAATTGGCTTACTATAGGGTTGGTGTACGCCGTTCATTGTAGCCAACTTCTGAGAGTAATCCCGCTGTGTCGCCAGTTGATTTCACCAATGGGAAACAGCCTCAGCTTCCCAATAGTTCCTATTCCTCTGGATTACTTCAGAGCTTGCAGCAGCAGAATATGTATAATCGCTCTTTAGGAATATTCTTCCATGTTTAGTAAATAAAAAGCATATTGTAGTTATTTACCGTGATATGTAATAAGTGCCTTGCTGATTAAGATCATTTAAAAACAGCCTTTGACGTGTTTCTCTTTTTCAGGTATCTTCAGAAAGAGCTCACAGAGCTATCGTGCTATCACCCACCTTGTCTTTAAATACAAATGTTTTTAAACCACACTTGTGCCAGTAAATGTGTAAAGTTGTAGTCACATCATGTAATGCATCTACTATACTCTGGACTGAAATATACACTTTATGGACCGGATCCAGATTTAATACCGTCAGGTAGGGCATGCGCCCTCCAGATGTTACGCTAGGATTATTATAGTAATCCTAGAGTTGCAGCAATCAGACGGAACCTTGTTCTGTCCGTGACCCTTTCCGAGGAAATGGGATGTGCTTCCCTTCCGCACGGAAAGCATGCGGGGGTCTGAATCCGGTCCCATATGTGGACGGATCTCCGGTTATGTTAGTAATTTTACATTATTCCTTTTAGTGCATTTATGATTCTTTGCCCTAAATATTAGTGAAAAGGCAGTGGACCGGATCCAGATTTAAGATCGTCATGCGCCCTCCAGATGTTCCATCCGAGCCCATTTGCGTGCAAATGGGCTGTGCTTCCCTTCCGCCTGCTAAAGTGGCCGAGGGGGAAGCATGTAAAGTGTACAGTGTGGGAGGGGAATCCCACACTGTAGCGGATCAGCGGTCGTACGGACCACTGATCCGCCCGTCGCATTTAAGGCAGGCTTATAGCAGTGTAAGCTGCCATAAAGCCCGCACAACAGAGGGGAGTGACAGGGGGTGTGCACTCCCCTCTGTCTCGCGTAATTTCAGACCCCCGCGCGCACGGAAAGCATGCGGGGGTCTGGATCCGGTCCAGTGTTTTTATACTTCTGTCTTGACAAACACTTAAAGTGAAGCATCCAGATATCTGCCAGAACCTTGTCAGATGGATGAGTGGATGGATGGAGACTGAATAAATGTTCCTGCAATGCAGGAAGATTCCGGAACTGAGGTGTAACTGCCAAACTGTTGCCAAATAGATGTTTCAAATCATCATTTAAAACGTCTGTGATTTCTGACCATGAAGCTGGAACAATCAATGTCCTGTTAGGGAGAAAATCTTCTACAGATCGCAAAAATTCAACATAATAAAGATTTTAAGTTCCACAAATAATAATAACCTCAGTAGATGAAGTTTTCAGCTCAGGGGAAATGTTACAATAAGATGTTTTAGAGACTTTGGGCCTGATCCAGACCTAAACGTGAGATCAGCTGAAAATGATCGGGCGTCCATAGCAGTAGCGTAGTAACGCTGGAGGGGGCGTCCCCCAGCGTTACTATGCTGCAGTTAGTGCAGGTAGGCAGGGGAGGGTAATGAGGCTTGGAGGGCGGCGGCATCCCATCGTATTAACATCGCTTATGCCGGCTGAGGTTAGGGCAGCCTTCAGCCGACGTAAGCGAGTGATACGGTAGGACAAGGGGGTGTGCTGCGATGTTACGTTGAGCGTTAGTATAACATCGTAGGTCTGGATCAGACCCTTCAACTTAAAACTCAATGCAAATTCTATGATTGTTAAATATCTTGCTCAGATGTTCCGGATTGCGGTTTCCAGCGTTATCATTGAATGTGAAGACTCTAACCCAGTTCCATTCAAAATGTATCAATAGCTTTGCTATAACTACATGCTGTAGCTCATTGCTCTGGATGTTTGGATACAGAGTTCGATCACTTAGCAGAGCATCTCTGGCTCAGTAGCTGATCTAGACATATCAATAATGTAAAAAAACATAGATAACAGATGAGAATTTTCCATCAACACACCATGAAAAATCTGATGACGATAGTTGGTGATTTAGACCCTGATTCAAAATTAAGTAAAAACAGGATGTAGGTGTGTATATTTAAGAACACTTAAACTGAGCATGCTCAGAACTCAAAACTAAGCACTTAAACCATGTAAGAATTATTCACAGGTAGATTGGCTACTTAGGAATGATTAGTGCTTGGGAAAGTTCTGTCTTTGGCATGCGTGGCTAGAGGAGCAAGATTTTTAATAAAAATGAGCAGCAGTAACTAGCCAAGTGTCATCAGTTACTGGGGTACCATTGATCTTAGTCAAAATATCGGGGGTATCTCTGAGATAAGAGGGCAGATCATAAACCAATGATCTTAGGTGACAGTCCAAAAACTTACTAGCAGGTTCATTGATGCTACCCAACCCTGACACAATGGGCCTACCAGGTGGATTCTTGGCATCTTTGTGCAGTTTTGGTAACAAATAGAATGTAGCTACACGGGGGTATAAGACCTGTAAGAATTTAAAATCTTTGATTGACAGTATCCCCTGATCTTTAGCACGTGTAATCAACATATTGTACCTATTAAGGAACTTTTTAGTAGGGTCAAACATAGTAAGTTGATAACAATCTTGCATGCTGAGTTGTCTCAAAGCTTCAGCCACATACATTTCTATGGGCCATATTACTAAATTGCCACCCTTATCGGATGGCTTAATTATAGTTTGCCACTTACTAATTTCATGCATTGCCATGCGTTCCTCAATGGACAAATTAGAGGGATGAAAATTGCCAACCGTCTTCCTAAACAATGCCTCAATATCTTTGGAGACCGCTTTATGAAAGATACCCACAGCAGGACAAACAGAAGTATCTGGACAGAAGTTGGATTTAATCTTAAGTTTGGGCATTACAGACTCCGTATCACTGGCTACATCTAGAGACTCAAGTATCCGGATACAATCCAGGTCTTCAGAGTCTAGAGATGTAGCCATATTAGGAGTCTCGTGTTGTACACTATTTAAAAATGAATCATTTCGCTTCTTAAAGAATTTATACAAGAGCAATTTGTGGGTATAGAGATATAGATCCCTCTCTATAATAAATGGGTCAAAATCCTGAGATGGGGAGTAGGATAACCCTTTTGATAAAACCGCAATATGGTGTGGAGAGAGTTCAATGTGAGATAAATTAATTATTTGTAATGAATCTAGCGCCTTCTGCGCCATCGATTCCGTACTGGTGGAAATCCTCTGTTCCTCCCCCCTCCTCGCATCTGGAGTCTTGTGTTGTAAGTGAAGGCCTCGCCTGATCCGCCTGTGTCTCTTACTGGTAGGCCTCCTCCCCCTAAAAAATTATTTCCCAAAAAGGGTACCGGGGGATTTCTATTTAAAGCATTACTAGTACCAGGCTGACTGTGAGAAGCCTCACTGTCAGACGACTCACACTCTGATGCTGATTGATTGTAAAATTGCGTCGGGTGGGCTGGCTTGTTATGCTTTTTTTTCCAGGTAGATACCCTATTTTCAGTATAATCCTTTTTATCTCTTAAAAATGTATTTCTTTTTTTATCCTTTATATATTTTTCCCCTTCCTCCTCCCTGGCAGCAATGATAATGGGTAATCCCCGTTTGCTCTGTAGTGCTAGGACAAGAAATAAGAAGACCCGGTGGTGGTATAAAGGTACCTCCTCTTCCTGTAACCGGTGTCTTTTTTATTTCCTGTTTCCTAGTGCTAGAGAGAGAAGTATTACCTAGGATTACCTTAGCGTGCAGCTCCGGTCCGTCCTCCTGGGGATGGCGGGAGCATGAGGTGTCTGCCGGCCTCATATCAATCCATATGCGTGGGAGAGATGGACGCTGTTACAATCTCCAAGGGAGTTTCTCACCAGACCTCAGAGTCTAAACCAGGGCCAGGTTTTCACTAGAGCCCCTGATGGTGGGGATAGGCTGGGCAGTAGGCACCTGATAGGTTGCGGCCCCTGGCAATAGCTCCCAAGGAAGGTCTGTAGCAAAGGTGCCTGAGCATGAACCGAATCACACTCTGGAACAATGCTGGAACCCTTGCTCACTAGGCACAAGTAAACAAACATGAACTTTGGCATGCAAGAGAATAAACAGGAACCCAAGCATACAAGATGTCAGACATGGACCCACGCAAAGAAGGCAGGAACAGCTGGTGCACAAAGGACTGAACCTGAATAGTAAGAGATCCACAGGAGTGGAATAGATGAAAAACAGGATCTCCTAGGGATACCTGAGAAACTGCAGGTGAAATGGCAAAAGACTGCAGGTATATAGGAGACAGACAGCGGTGAATAGAGAGATGGTACAAACAAACCTCAAACAGGGGAGTGGAGTATGATAGGCTAACTCATGCTCACACACACTGTAAGATGGAACACAGTGGAGTAAGAACACCGGAAAAAACTTACGGGAGAAACACAAGGAGAGATGTAACACACCAAGTGTATAACAATGGAGAGTCTTGGGAACCCGAGGCTTTCACACTGCAAGAGGACAAACACAGCGGTAACACACACACAAACCAAGCAGGAGGAAAGCTCAAGGTAAGGTATAGAAGGTGAGAGGTAGAGAACTCACAGTCATTTAGAAACGAGGAGACACTGTACTGGTCAGAGACCGCAGGTGCCAGCGTGAGTAGCACACTGAAGACAAACCGCAGGGCAGACAAATGAGACAGAGGAGGGAAGGGCAACACCAGGAGAACACAGGGCAGTAATAACAACATGATCCAAGGAGAACACCATCAGAATGCAGAAAAACGCAGGAACAGCAGACGCTATAGCCAACAGTGAGGCTACCCTGGCTCAGGCTATTTAAACTCCATTCCACCAATCAGATGCAGAACTCACGAAGTCCTAATTGATTAACTAGCATCTGAGGAAACCTAAGCACATCTCACTTGATTATCCAGCAGCTAAGGGAAACCAGGCACATAGAATCCAGACAGGGAACTTCACAGGCTGCTAGGCTTTCTCCTGCAGCGTGTAATAAATTAACTCAGGAGAATTTGTAAAGTTAAAGAAAAGTGTTCTTTTAATCAGTAGTGAGTTTCCCTTATATTTTCAGCAGGGAGTGATATCAGTTAGTGTAAAAAGGAAAGTGAAGCAGAAGATATTTTTGAATTTCTTTTGGTTCTATTTTGGTTCTGTCTCTTTTGTTGGGTTGTGTCTGGAGGTCTGCGGCTCTTATGGCTGCTGTGACTTCTGCTTGGTGATTGATGTATGCCTCTGCTTGTCAGGAAGTCCTGGCTCTCCAGGTTCTGGGACTTCCGCATCTGTTGGTCTCCCCGCCAGGCGTCCTGGTTGCTCAACAACCAGGATGCATCTGTATCTTACATTAGGCTTGAGAAACACTCATTGGTCCCAACTAAGGCTTGGACTTTGTCCTATCAGGTTGGGGAGGCTGGTTTAATGCCTGGACCTGATTAGACAGCCTCCCTGTAAATAGACAGGCAGGACACGCTCCCTCTTTTGGTTATAGCTTCTGCTACCATGCTCCTTACTGTTCTGTCTGTGCCTTGCCAGTTAGTCAGCATTGATTAATGAGTGTTCCTTCCTCCTGATACTTGTTCTACTATGTTTTACCCTTTCCATCTGCCTCCTGCCCTGTGGTTGCTTGTAATTCTAGCCTCTTGTGTATTGCTCCGGTTCCTTCTCACTTTACCCCACTGTTTACATTGTTTGAGTGCAGAGTGCCTCATTGAGCCCTTGTACGTCTACTGTCTGTCGTGGTGTCTGTTTTGTCTTCAGTGGGTCCCGGTTTGTTATTTCAATTACACGCATTCATAGAGACTGCCGCCGGGGGCCACGACCTGCTGGGCATCCTGCAGCCAAGCCTAACCTCACCATCAGAGGCTCTAGTGAATACCAGGCTCCAGTTAGACTCTGCACCCCGGTGAGTGGTTCCCTAATACATGAGAGTTTTCCTGTGACCACTCCGATCTGTGAATTAGCAGTTTGTCAACTTTTTCAGTAACAATAACACTGCATAATACCTGACAAAAATATAATAGAAACTAAAATTCAGAGTTAAGCATCTGCAGGGTTTTAGGTACGTATATATAGGAATAGATATACTGTGCATGAGTAGTACCTTTTTTTACACAATCTGCATTGGACTTGGGGGGAATGCTGTGAATCACCACTATGAACCTAATGTGGCTAGGTTCATAGTATCTTACGCAGGAAGGCGTGTGCCGGGAATAATTAAGTCTACAGATAAGAAGATTGGGTGAAGGAAGGCATTTGATTGAGCAAATCTGGGTTTGTTTATGCAGTAAGGTTCATAATTAGATGCCCTACAGACACAACTACGAACCTAAGGATAAGGGAGCCCTATGGCACTTGTAAGTCTCTTCAGAACCTATGAACAAAATTGTACAAGGGGGAACCAGCGCTATATAAGCTGCAAGACGGCAGGAGGAAAAAGGGGGTTCCTACTATCCCCCAACAGCAAAATACATATATGAAAATATATATTCCTACCATCTGCGCTTCTATATCTATACCCGTTAAAACAGAGGTAATAATTGGTAAAGTTGAACCAGCAATCCTGTCAGTATACTTAGATACGATATCTACAGAAGGCAATATCAACATACAAAATATGGAGATTTAAAATAAACCATCAACCAGAGTCTCTATACGGTATTTTTCAGCAATCGCTGTGCAGGCAAACAAAATAAAAGCAGATATGGTCTTCTTGATGTTCTTGTCACTCTCAGGCATGTAAAACAAGAGCAGGAGAAAACATAGTGTAATACGTTTTAAAACACTTTATTTCTGCAAACATCTGCTATTGATATTGATAAAAATGCAATAAGCAATAACAAAATTTCCAGCTATAGCACTACAATTCGCCCCCACGTACCAGATGTCGCTCGGATCTTAGGTGGTATGTTGCCAGTCTCTGTTTAGACTGGCCCGGGTATCCACTCCTTCCAGAGAGATGATTGTTGCAGCGTCCGTCATCGGTAAGGTCCTCAGTGCTAGCTGGTTTGGCTCCACTCACGCGTTTCAAACCCTCTGGGTCCTTTCTCAAAGTGAGGCGTGATGGGGGAGTCGCCTTGCTACTAGCTGCATATATTTAAGAACCAAACACTTTCTAAAGTGTGAATCAGGCCCTAAGTGCAGATGTGTAACACTGTTACTGCCTCACACATTGAGTCTCACACTGTAGCTCAAATTCACAAGCAATCAAAAAATCTGACATGTGGGAATTGCACAGCTAATAAAACCATCACTATATCTAAATAATCTAAATAACAAAAACTACTTCCATAGGAGAATAGGAGATGTATAATGCAACCTCTCAGATCAATGTGTGCAAATGCTAGGAGCTTAGGAAATAAAATCCCTGAACTAATTGCAATAATGTCAAAGGATAATCTGGATATTGTGGGAATCACGGAATCATAGTGTAATGAAAATCATGACTGGGACCTAGCTATACCAGGTTATAATTTATTTAGGAAGGACAGAGTAGGAAAAATTGGAGAGGGCGTATTAATGTATGTTAAGGAAGGGTTAAATTCAATTTAATAGGGTGTATTGGAGAAAAAAACTGAGGCCCTTTGGGTAACCATAGAAACCCAGGGGGTTATTCTTCGTACTGGAGTGATATATAGGCCACCAGGACAAGAGGAGGAAATGGACAATGCCCTATTGCAAGACATTGCTAAAAGGGCATTAAAAGGGGAGGTAATAATTATGGGAGATTTTAATCTACCTGATGTAAACTGGGATGAGTCTTAAGCAAACTCCACTAGAAGTAGGGACATTTTAAATTCATTACAGGGATTGTCCTTTAAGAAACTGGTGAGAGAGCCCACTCGCAAAGAGGTCATCTTAAATTTGGTACTTACAAATGGTGACAGAATCTCAGAAGTAAGTGTGGGTGAGAACCTTGGATCCAGTGATTATCAAGCAGTATGGTTTAGCATAATGACTGAGGGAGAAATGTGCCACACAAAGACGAGGGTTCTAGACTTTAGGAAGACGGATTTTGTGGAAATGTGTAAGTGATTCTTTGGCAGAGTGGAGGCACATGAAAAGAGTTCAGGAGCAGTGGGGAAATTTAAAAAATGCATTATTAACAGCAATATACCTTTGTATAAGAATGGTAACCCCAGAAAAAGAAAGCCAATGTGGTTTACAAAAGAGGTAGCAACTACAGTGAAAGCAAAAAAGATGGCCTTTTGGAATTATAAGCAATCTCACAGTAATGATGACAAGGAGAAGTATTTTGCAAAACAGAAGCAGGCTTAAAAGGTTATCAGAACAGCAAAGGTACAAACTGAAGAAAAACTGGCCCACTTGATACAAAAAGAGGACAAAAGATTTTTTAGGTATATAAATGAAAGGCGAAAAAATAAGGAAGGTATAGTAAGGCTCAAAACGAAGAATGGGATTCTTGTTGAGAGTGAAAGGGCTATGGCAGATCATCTTAACAAGTATTTATGTTCAATATTCACAAAAGAAAGAGAGGGGAAGGGTCCACTTTTAAATGGGAAGACTATTAATACAATGGGGGAAATTACTACTATTTTCACTGAGGAACAGGCATTAAAAGAACTTTCAAAGCTGAAAGTGGACAAATCAATGGGACCAGATGGAATACATCCGAGGATACTAAAAGAGATTAGAGGGGTTCTGGCAAAACCATTAACTGAATTATTCAATCAGTCACTAATAACTGGGGTAATTCCAGAGGACTGGAAAATAGCAAATGTCATCCCTCTGCATTAAAGTGGATGTAGGGAAGAAGCATCAAACTACCGACCAGTGAGTCTAACATCAGTAGTAGGGAAATTGATGGAAACACTTATAAATTAACAAATTATAAAGTATCTTAAATCCAGTAACTTACAGGATCCCAAGCAGCATGGATTCAATGGGGGAAGATCATGTCAAACCAATCTTATTGAATTTTTTGACTGGGTCAGTAAAGTATTAGATAAAGGAGGAGCTGTAGACATAGCTTATCTAGATTTTAGCAAGGCTTTTGACACTGTGCCGGATAGACAACAAAGGGTTGTAGTAAATGGAATCTCTTCTGGGGATGGTAAGGTAACCAGTGGAGTACCCCAGGGTTCTGTACTTGGACCAGTGCTATTTAATATTTTTATAGGCGATATTGCCTGTGGAATTGTGGGAAAATATGCCTTTTTGCAGATGACACAAAGTTATGTAACAGGGTAGACACGCCAGGTGGGTTACAGAAAATGAGGGATGACCTAGGTAGACTGGAGGAATGGTCAAAAGTATGGCAAAATTTGGTTTAATAGTTTAAAAAGTCCAAAATCAGGCACAAAAACCCAAAAGCTCAGTATATCATTAATGGCACTACATTAGAAACTACTGAGGAGGCAAGGGGTCTAGGAGTTATTATTTCATGTGACTTAAAGGTAGCCAAGCAATGTAACAAAGCAATGAGAAAGGCAAGTTAGATGCTTGGTTGCATAGGGAGAGGAATTAGTAGTCGAAAAACAAAGGTAGGAATGTCCCTTTATGCATAGTTGTTACGACCTCACCTAGAATACTGTGTTCAGTTCTGGAGGCCATATCTCCAGAAAGACATAAATACATTAGAGACTGTGCAAAGAAGAGCAACTAAAATGGTCCATGGTCTGTGTCACAAAACATACTAAGAAAGGCTAGAGGAACTGCACATGTATAGTCTGGAGCAGAGAAGGGAGAGGGGGGATATGATAATAGCTTTCAAATATATCAAGGGTTGTGAATGGATATAGGAGGATGGCATTTTGTTTAATGTAGTTGCCAATATAATCAGCTTATTTTCAACAATGATAGTGGCTGTAACAGTGCAAAAATAGCTGGAATAAGGATTATTCCTATTATATCATGGTGAATGGTCCTATTACTCGCAGTTACATTAGGGTTAGGCTGTGGGACAAAAAGCTGCTAGAAGGGGAAGGTTAGGGTTAGACTGCAGGACATGGAGGGCTAAGGTTAGGCTGCTAGAAGGGGAAAGTTAGGGCTAGACTGCGGGAGAAGGTGAGTTAAGGTTAGGCTGCAGGAAGGGGAAGGTTAGGGTTAGGCTGTAGAACATGGAGTGTTAGGGCAAGAACTAGGGTTAGGGGAGGGTTAAAGTACCTGTCACTGTTTGAATCTTCAAAAATCCTCCAGGTGCGGATGGAGTTTCATTTATCTTTTACTATTAGTAAGACTCAAGTTCAGTTTTTAGATCTGAATATTTATCCCAAGAATCATTCTATTCACACCAGTACGTTCAATAAAGCTACTGACGCCAACTCGTACATAGATATGAGTAGTGGACATCATAAGAGTTGGCTGAGAGGAATACCTGTAGGCAGTTCAAAAGAGTACGCAGGATTTGTACAGAAAAATAAATCTTTAATACACAAGCAGAAATGTTGATGCATAAATTTATAGAAAAGGGCTATCCAGAAGAAGAACTTTCTAGAATAGTAAAAAATACCACTGATCTTAATCAAAAGTTCCCTTACATGCAGTTGCAAAAAAGATAGCAGATCTACAAATAAGAAATTTAATACAGCCTTTATAACATGTTACAACAATCAACATAAACAGATTGAAAAAATTATCAGGAAAAATTGGCATATTTTGTTAAAGGATCCAATTTTACATAAGGTCCATCCAAACTCTCCTTGCTTTATTTATAAAAAGGCCCCTAACCTGAAAAATAAATTGGTTAAAAGTACGTACGAACATCCAGTCACACAAAAAAACATTGACTAAAGAATTCCATAGATGTGGCGCATGTAAAATGTGCCGCACAATTGAAGGACAGAGTAAAATAGAAGATTTTGAAATAAATGGGACAAAATATAAGATTAATGAGTTTATTACTCATGCACATGTATATGAGAGAGAGAGAGAGAGAGAGAGAGAGAGAGAGAGAGAGAGAGAGAGAGAAAGAAATAGAAAGCTATCGGAG
>WWET01003599.1:110134-124247 GCA_011038615.1 Limnodynastes dumerilii
GTGTGCTTTTACAGCCATCTAATCTCCCCTCCATGAGAGTGTCTCTACAGCCATCCAATCCCCACAGGAGGAATCCTTGTGTGTGTCTCTCTACAATCATCTTTTCCTGCCCTCTTATGTCTCTAAAGCTATCCAATCTCCCCCTCCATGTGTGTATCTCTAGAGTCATCCAGTCTCTCCTCTCCTTGGCTTGTATTCAGACTACCGGACGTATATATGTCCGATGTTTAGCGATTTTTACTACTGAGTATGCGTAGTTATTTTTTAATATAATCTATGTATCTTTTCCTCACGTAGATGGGGTATATGCGATCTTAAAGAATTAATATTATAGATTACGTACAAAAATTACTATAATAATAAACACCTGATGTATATGTTATATGTCCAGTAATCTGAATATGGGCCCTTGTATGTGTGTCTCAACAGTCAGACTTTCTGCCCCTTCTTTGTGTGTAAACAGAGAATGGAAGTTGCTCAATCAATTTATAGGTAAATGGGAACAGGTGCATGAAAGGCAGGGGTTAATCTGCTAGCCACAGAAACAAAGAGAAAGAAAACCCCAGCACACTGACATAAACCAGTAACAAACTATACTGTTCTATCTGTAAAATAAAACACAGAAATGTTTGTTACACATATTTGCGCAAATATGCGATAAGCCATCAGCCACAGTCAAGGCCTTTCTGCGTATGGTGGTCCTAACTCTAACAATGAGAGTCCCAATGTTGGGTCACATATATATGTTTATAAATTGAGAGCCAAACGTACCTAGGAGACACCCCTTAAAGTCTCCAAAATGGCCGCCTTGGAACAGCTCCCCCTCGCAGCTGCTGCTCCCAGACATGCCCACAGACAGAATAAACAGAGAATAGAAGTTGCTCAATCAATTTATAGGTAAATGGGAACAGGTGCATGAAAGGCAGGGGTTAGTCTGCTAGCCACAGAAACAAAGGGAAAAAATGCCCCAGCTTACTGCCATAAACCAGTAACAAACTATACTGTTCTATCTGTAAAATCAGTATAGTTTGTTACTGGTTTATGGCAGTGTGCTGGGGCCTTCTTTGTGTGTTGGACCAGCCAGCCTTTCTGGCATCCTTTTGTGTGTTCAATAAGCCTTATTGACCCTTCCTTGTGTGTGTCCAAAAGGCCTCCTTGTGTGTGTCTAGTTAGCATTATTGTCCCTTCTTTCTCTATGACCAGTAAGCATTAATACCCTTATGTTTGTCCAGTCAGCTTTATACCCCCTCCTTCTGTGTATCCAACCAGCCTTATTAGATCTTCCTTCTGTGTATCTTATTGCCCCCTCTTTTAGTCCATCCAGCATTGATGTCCTCTCCTTTTGTGTCCATTCAACCTTACTGCCCCCTCCTTTTGTGTCCAGCCATCCTTATTGCCCCCCTCTTTATTTTTGTCCTGTCAAGCTTATTGTTCCCTCCTGTTTGTCCAACTAGCCTTATTGCCTCTCCTGCTGTGCCCAGTCAGTCTTATACCCCTTTCTTCTGTGTATCCAACCAGCCTTATTGCTGATTGCTATTGTGTGTCTAACCAGTCTTATTGCCCCCTCTTTTTTTCCAGTCAGTCTTATAGCCACCTCTTTATGTGTGTCCACCCAGCCTTATTGGCCCCTTCCTCTGTTTGTTCAGTCAGCCTTATTACCCCTCTTTCTGTGTGCCCAGCCAGCTTAATTGCACCTTCCTTCTGTGTGTCTAACCAGTCTTATACCCTTTCTGTCTTTGTGTCCAACCAGCCTTATTGCCCCTTCCTCCTGTTTCCAACCAGTATTTTTGCCATCTTTGCATCCAGCCAGTCTTATTGCCACCTCTTTGTGTCCACCCAGGCCTCACATTTTGTGTCCAGCTAACATTATTGCCCCTCTTTGTATCCAGTCAGCCTTGTTGATCCCTCTTTACATGTATCCACATAGCCTTTGTGCCCCCTCCATGTTCATCAAATCTCTTTCCCCAACTACCTTCTTAAATAATCTTACCTGTGATGTCTTCTTTCGTCCAGCTCTCATACTGGGGGCTGATATCTTCACAGAACGCAGCATTGGTCGGCTGTGTTCCATTGTGGAGATAACATAATTCTGGTGTTATTAATTCTTAGCCCCCTAACTCTAATACTAAACCTAACTCTAACCCTAAAAACTAAACAGGGAAGCACAACAGAGCACAGGTACCAGGAACCAGCATGTGTACAGGGAACAGTAATGGGAGAAATAACAGGATCAGGGGAGAAAAAATGTTAGGTTGAGATGAGATCTTTCGGTAGTGTACCCAAGCTGAAATAAACTTTATTTAACATGAAATCCTTCCTGCCAGGTTTTCATTCATTCTAAGTCCATATAACATGTTCTTCTTTCAACAACTTTTTTTATCTTCTTGTTATTCACCAAGTAGAGCGCAGGCCCAAGAATGGACCACACCGGTTTAGAGACACAAAGTTTAACCACAAGCCAAGGGTTCATCAGAGCTTGGCTTGTGGTTAGGCTTTGCGCCTTTGGATTTGGCTGCAGGTAAATGGCAGGCAAGGAGATAGAGGAGGCAAGATCCGAGGAGAGCGGAGGCACAAGTAGCAGAGGCACAGGTAGCGGAGGCACTGATGCAAAGAAGAACATGGAACCAGAAGCACAACAGCGCGATAACCGGAGACTCAGAAACAATGTAGCTGGCTACAAAGAGAAACAGGTGCTGAGGATATTAGCAAAGTAACAACTGGAGACATGACTGGAGAAAAACTGTATCCGAGGAGTTGGAACAGGAACTAGAAGTCAGAAAACACGAGTGAGCTTGAGGTCACAAGTCAGTAGGCGATGGAAAACTGTTGCTCTGACAAGGTAACTGAGAAGTGAGTGCAGCAAAGTAATGAGCTACAGGTGTGTATTGGATAATACCTGCAGCTGAGAGGAAACATGAGGAAGTGCAGAAAATAAAAAAAGATCATGTGATCTACAAAGGTAAACAAAAGATATAAGGTGCAAAGATTGTAGAGTTTTGGAATTCAGGACACGGTCCGCACAAGACAAAACAAGTAAAAAAAATTAACATGAAAAACAACAAAGATAGCTAGATATAAATTTTTAAAGCATGTTACTAATTAATGAATTATGTTTATTTATTGCCTTGTCTTTTCTAAGTGGAAAAGATAAAATTATTGAATAGCAGGCCATTCAAATAGAAGAAATGTATAAAAGTTATGTAAAACTTTCAGCTGCCAGGATTTGAGGGAGGGAGAGAGGGAGAGGGAGAGGGAGAGGGAGGGAGAGAGAGAATATATATGCATTCTATATATGGAAAAGCTACGTAAATTCCGTAAAAAATACGCAGTAGTCAAAAACGTTAACGTCCGGACATATAAGTTATACATCTGGGAGTCTGCATACAGCCAATAGTGTCAAATGCATTAGAATGTTGAAAGTAAGCAATTGCCTTTAGATATATCTCAGAAATGTTTAAGGAATAGGATTTGTATTGCTAGGTAATTAAGTCACCGAGTGTCATCATCAGATTTTTAATGGTGTGTTGAGAGAAAACTGTGATCTGTTTCCTCTTCATCCTCCCTGGCAGCACATACAATGGGTATATCCCTTCCCACCTCCTGGGCCAGGACAGGAAATAAGAAGACCAGGAACCCCCCATAATAGGTCATCCCCTTCCTCTCTCCGGTGTCTTTTTATTCCTGTCCTAGCTCAGGGCCAGGGAGGTAGTGTTTTTTTATTTTTCTAGTTTAATTGGGCTTACCTGCGGTGTGCCGCATTTACCAAACAGGAGTCTGAAGCCGCCCGGTCCATTCCCCGGGGAAAAGCGGAGCGGGAGGCATGGTGGAGCCACACTGCAGTGTCAGCAAGTCCCTTTGTATTCCGTCCGCGTGGAGCGCATATGGGACTCAGGGCCAGCATTTGAAAACGCTGGGTCCCTACTTCCGCATCCACCGGAGTTTTACAGCTGGAACGCAAGTGAAACACATGGAACGCTTCATTTTCTTGAAGCCCAAACCCTGTCTGGCGCCTATTTTCTCTGGATTTCCGGATTGCTCACTATTTAAACGAGGCTCCTCATTTCCACATTGTTGGTGCAGTGATCAGCAGCCTTTAGGATATCTGATGACAAGAGACCACCGACCAGAAGGTCTGGGTAAGCCCATATTTAGGTAACTACAGAGTTTTTTTTACGTAGTAAGTTAGTGGTTAGTGTAGTTAGGTAGTTAGTTAGTTAGTTAGTTAGTGAGGTAGGTGTTGTTATAAGTTATTTAGTTGTTTTATTGGGCCTGATCCAGAGCTGCGGCCGTCGTCGCTAGTACGGCGGCCGTAGCTCTAATGCATATGCGCCGGGCAGATGTTGTCCATGTCCATGTACTTGTCCATAGTAGCGCCGTAGGGATGCTGGAGGGGACATCCTCCAGCGTCCCTACGCTCACGTTACTGCTGGTGAGCGGGGGGAGGTAAGTAAATGAGGGTGGGGAGGTGTGCTAAGAGATGTAAGGAAAGCCCGCAAAAGCGTGAAACTCGCATAACAGTGCACGCGCTCGCGTGCGTGCGCTTGCGTTCACATTTTCTTGCACTTTTGCGGTCTTTGGGCCTGATCCAGATCAACGATGTAGCGCTGAGCGTGCTAACGCTCAGCGTTACATCGCTGACTCCCCCCTGGCACTCCCCCTGTGCGGGCGTATGGCCCCTTCCTTACGCCGGCTGAAGGCTACCCTAGCTTTGCCCGGCGTAAGGAAGGGGCCATACGCCCGCACAGGGGGAGTGCCAGGGGGGAGTCAGCGATGTAACGCTGAGCGTTAGCACGCTCAGCGCTACATCGTAGATCTGGATCAGGCCCATTGTTCATCTGCAGATCTGAATCTAGCAAGAGGAAGGATCCTGAAACTTTAAAAAAAAATCTAAGATCTGTAAATGTGTCAATTGTTATGTAACATTACATGAAGGTTATAGTGAAAAATCTTGTGCAGAGTGTATTTCCATACAACAACCTGTACCGTCATCCAACTCATGAAAACAGCCCTTTCTGACACATTCAGTACCAAAGATGACCTTAATAAAATTTCTAATAAAAGATCAAGATCTATAATCTCGGACGACTCTGAGGGCTCTGTCCAGGAGTAGGGCAGATACTGTTCAGGTTTGTCAGGAGGGTCAGACAAGGAATCTGAAGGGCCAGAGGAGGCATTCTCCTTTAACCCAGAATTAGTGGAAAATCTATTAAAATTAGTGTACAAAGTCCTTAATGTGCAGGAAGAAAAAGAAGATCCTTTTTTACAAGATTTATTGTATTGTATTTATAGAGTATTCCCAGTATCACAAGTACTCCAAGATCTCATATCTCAAGGGTGGAAGTATCCTGATAGGAAGACGGTCTCCTTAGGCAGAATTATGAAAATGTATCCTTTTTCCCCGGAGGTATCACAAACCTCGGATGAGCCACCTCGAGTTGATGCGGCCATATCCCATATATCAAAAAAGACTACACTACCATTAGAAGACGCTAATACGTTTAAGGATAACATGGAGCGTAAAATAGAAATTAACCTGAAGAAATTGCACTCTATTTCAGGTTCCACACTCAGGCCTGCTGTCGTGTCTGCAGTAACCTCCAGAGTCCTACGCACTTGGTGTGAGGACCTGGAGAAAAATCTGCTTGACGGCATCAAGAGGAGCGAACTAATAAAATCTCTTTAAGAAATCCAGCCTGCTACAGAATTTCTCTGTGAGGCATCCATTGACATCATCCGACTTACAGCCAGAGCTACAGCTACAGCAACAGCAGCAAGGAGAGCCTTATGGCTTAAGCCGTGGGCAGCAGATGGACAATCTAAAAACAGGTTACTAGTGCTTCCTTTTCTACGAGACTACCTCTTCAGAGAAGGTTTGGATCAGATTATCCAGAAAGTGTCAGGATGCAAATCATCCTGACTTCCACAAGACAGACCCTTTAAGAGACCATACATCTTCAGACCGGCGAGAGTGTTACAAGCAGAATACAAGGAAGCCCATACCTATCGACCTGGCAGAGCCTTTATGAGACGCTTTCAACCTGGACTTACCCGAAGTCAGTTTCGTAGACAAAGAACCAGGGAAGGCAGGACTTTTCGTCCCTAAACCCAATGACGCCAGGACCTCGGTCCCAGCTGCAGAATCACCTGTCGGGGGTAGACTGGGAAACTTCTTCCAGCAGTGGAGCAACAGCATAATAGACAGGTGGGTTTTAAACATTATCCAGTTTGGGTACACTCTAGAGTTTCAACATCTTCCTCAAGGAAATCTTTTCAGAAGGTCCCCTACACCTCAAAAGCTGCAAGAAAGACAGGCATTAAAAGCAAGTATAGCAGAACTACTCCACAACGAGTGATAAGGAAGGTATCTGTAACTCAAAGATTTCAAGGCTGTTACTCAAAAATATTTGTAGTCCAGAAAAACACGGGGGCATTCAGAATGATTATGGATCTACGTCCACTAAATCAGTTCATTTATCTAAGAAAATTCAAGATGTAGTCACTACAGTCCATACTAGGCACCTTACCTCCAGGGTCATACCTCACCTCAATAGACCTCAAAGATGCCTACCTTCACATACCAATAGCAGCGACACAACAGAAATTCCTCAGGTTCTCCGTTTTCAACCGCCACTATCAATACACAGCCCTACCGTTTGGCCTCTCCACATCACCAAGAACATTTACCAAAGTTTTGGTACCATTGATAGTGGTTCTGCGACAGCAAGGGATCCTTATATGGCCATACCTAGACGACCTACTAATAGCGGCCGAGTCAATACAACAGTCCATCAACCATACAGATATAGTACTTTGCTTCCTGGAACATCACGGATGGATAGTGAATAATTCCAAGAGTCACCTTCAACCTACACAGACCTTAAATTACCTAGGGGTAACTTTAAACATGCAAGTAGACAGAGTGTTCTTAACACCACAAAGAATTCAAAACTTGCAAGAGGATATCCTTCAAATCAGAAGTCTTCTCTGGGTTTACTCCGGACAAGTCATGAAGACATTAAGGCTGATGTCGGCAGCATTAGAGACCCTAGTATACAGAAGATTTCACATGAGAGCAATACAGCAATGTTTCCTAGACCAATGGGACAAAAATCCTTACCAACAAGATCAACTTATACGCCTCAACCAGGAAGCAAGAAAATATATACTCTGGTGGTCGCAAGCAAAAAATGTAACATTCGGCAAACATTTAAGAGTGGTAAGATCAGTCAGACTGACTAAAGATGCAAGCAAGTCAAGTTGGGGAGCCGTGTGCACAGGTCAGTGGACACAGGGCATATAGGAACTTCAGATGACTGTGCTTTAATCAAACCTCTTAGAAATGCAAGCGGTTCTATTAGCCTGCCTACATTTTCAGGATACACTACAAGGTCAGCATGTAGTAATCCATTCAGACAACAAGTCTGTGGTGGCTTATGTAAACCACCAGGGCGGCACGCGGAGCAAGAGCTTAATGTTCCTAACTAATCAACTGTTAACTTGGGCAGAGCAACAAGTGCTCAGTATCACAGCTACCTACGTAGCAGGGAAAGACAATGTCCAAGCCGATTTTCTCAGCAGGATGACATTAGACCAGGGGGAATGGGAACTAGATCAAGTCTTATTTCATCGAATAACAGCAAGATGGGGAACACCACAAATAGACCTAATGGCGACCGTCTACAATACCAAGCTGAAAAACTTTCTATCCAGGTACAAGTAAAGAAGAGCTTAGGACACAGACACCCTTAGCGCTCCTTGGTAATTCAATCTTGCCTATGTGTTCCCCCATTCCCTCTGATTCCTCGCCTATTTAGAAGAATATCACAAGAAAAAGGGAATTATCATGATCCTACCATTCTGACCCAGGAAACCGTGGTTCTCCCTGGTACTTCGCTTAGCGGTGGATGGACCATGGAAGCTGCCCGTGTATCCAGGGATGGTAAAGCAAAGGCAGATACATCATCCAGACCCACACAGCCTGAGACTGACGGCGTGGCTACTGAGAGCAACCTACTGAGGAAGAGAGGCTTCTCAAGCAAGGCAATTACCACTCTGCTTAAATGTCATAAACCTGCAACTGCTAAGGTCTATCATAGTGTATGGGGCATATTTGTATACTGGTGTCATCTTAATAGCATATCTCCTAACAACCCTTCAATCCATCAAATTCCTGACTTTCTCCAGTGAGGACTTGAGAAAGGACTGGCAGTTAATTCCATTAAGGTCCAAATCTCTGCTCTTGTTGCCACGCTAGATCGGAATCTAGCAAATAGCAGCTATTAGAATCAGGCCTACTTTCAACTGACCCATTGCTCCCTGGGATCTTAATTTAGTTATTAATACTTTGTCAAAAACACCCTTTGAACCTCTACAGGAGTCCTCTCTTAAATATCTAACCTGGAAAGTGGTATTCTTAGTAGCAGTGACATCTGCTGGAAGGGTTTCAGAATGGCAAGCCCTGTGGGCAGAAGAGCCCTATACCAATTTCTTTGAAGACAGGGTTTGTAGAAGTAAGAATAAATCAATTTGTTTATAACTGGTTCATATAAGGATAATGGTATATATATTTTATTTTATGGTTCAAATGTACATGTATGTAACTAGCATAAGATATTGCATCAGCCACAGAGCTAATGGCTAGCAGATGTGAAGACTCCCACTAGGAAGAAAGGAATTCATACCATATATGGACTGGTTCTACTCTAACAATCCAGGTTCAAACACTATATAATGTTAGACCAAATTGCTGTAAAACTGTTGACCACACCATCTGTCTGTCAAACCATGAGGTGCCTCGTGTAAGGGTAACTGGCTCTTTGTTTCTTTGTTTTGTGAATAAACCAACATGTTATTTCTTACAGAAATGCCTGCTTGCCTGATTTATACCTACTTTAACAGGTTGTACTAAGAACAAACCCTGATTTCTTGATTTCTTACCCAAGGTGGTGTCATCCTTCCATATCAATCAAGAAATAGTCTTGCCAGCACACTGTCCAAATCCAACTACCACCAAGAAACGGCAGTTGCAGTCATTAGACCTAGTCTAGGCACTAAGAATTTACATAAACAGAACCAGTAATATAAGAAAATCAAAGAATTTATTCGTCCTAATGGAAGGCAAGAACAAAGGTCATACCACATCCAAGGCCACCTTGGACAGATGGATCAAGATGTGTATTTCAGAAGCTAAGCAACCAACAAGCCCCGAATGGAATTAAAGCTCACTCCACCAGAGTGGTAGCAGCAACTTTGGCAGAGAAACAATCAGCTTCCATCTTGGAACTGTGTAAAGCGGCCGGCTGGGCCTCAACTCACACCTTTACAAAGCACTACAGACTGAATCTGCACACCGCAGCTGATGCAGGGTTTGGGAGGAAAGTGCTTTCATCTATGGTCTAAGGTAACTAACAGTATCTATTTGACTTCCCCCCTTATTTCTAATGAACTGCTCGGGTAGTACCCGGGAGCTGCCAGGGAGAATGAAGAGGACACCAGATATTATTACCTGATAATATCCTTTCCTCGAGTCCTCCATGGCAGCACATTCTACCCGGCCCTAGAATAACGTTGGGGGTTTGTTATCTAATACTTATTTTTTTCTATATATTTATTGCTTTGTGGAAATGGAAGACACCGGAGAGAGGAAGGGGAGGACCTTTTATGGGGGTTCCGGGTCTTCTTATTTCCTGTCCTGGACCAGGAGGTGGGAAGGGATATACCCATTGTATGTTCTGCCATGGAGGACTCGAGGAAAGGATATTATCAGGTAGTAATATCTTGTTTTTTGACCTTATTGATATTTCTAGATCAGCTATGGAGCCAGAGACATACTGCTGAGTGATCGAACTCAGTATCCAAACTTCTTCCGAACAGTCCAGAGCAGCGAGAAACAGCATCTAGTTATAGCAAAGCTATTGATACATTTTGGATGGAACTGGGTTGGAGTCTTCACATCTGATGATGATGCTGGAAACCACGATCTGGAACATCTAAGCAAGTTATTTAACAGTCATGGAATTTGTATTGAGTTTAAAATTAAAGTATCTGGAACATCTTTTCTTAACATTTCCCCTGAGCTAAAAACTACATCTACTGAGCTTATTATTATTTGTGGAACTTATAATCTTTATTATGTTGAATATTTGCGGCGTGCAGAAGATTTTCTCCCTAACAGGACATTGATTGTTCCAGCTTCATGGTCAGAAATCAAAGACGTATTTAATGATGAAATGAAACATCTATTTCACAACAGTTTGGCAGTTACACCTCAGTTCCGGACTCTTCCTGCAATGCGAGAACGTTTATTCAGTCTCCATCCATCCACTCATCCATTTGACAAGGTTCTGGAAGATATCTGGATGTTTCATTTTAAGTGTTTGTCAAGAGATGCCTATAAGAACACTGCCTTTTCAATAATGTTTAGAGAAAAGTATCATAAATGCACTATGAGGAAAAATTTAAGTCAAATTACTAACATAACCGGAGGTCCGTCCACATATAAAGTGTATATTTCAGTCCTGAGTATGGCACAGGCGTTACATGATGTGAATACAGCTTTACACGTGTACGGGCGCAAGCGTGGTTTAAAAACATTTGTATTTCAACACAAGGTGGGTGATAGCACGGTAGCTCTGTGAGTCCCTTATGTCACATACTGTAAATAATACATAGTGTATATACATTGTCTGCTACAGGTTAAAAATAGTACATAAAATAAACAAAACACATTTGAAATTGATATTCCAGATTGGCAAAGCCATGATTGAAAAATGTTTTTTTCCAATATTGTGTCATATTTGTTCTTAATTCATGTTTCATCCTGGCTCTGAACCACCAAACCACTAATTAAATTATGGCCTCTAAACAAAGTGACTCAAAATAACCTGTCCGTACATACAGAGGAAATTTAAGAGTGCTGAAGGCCCCTTTAAAATTCTACTTGTAACACTGTGTTGGCGGAACACTGGACCATACCTTAGATGTCAAGTCTATAGATAATGTCGGATAAATATTATGCATTTGAAGCTGTATAAGTAGGTGGGATCAGGAGTTACACCCAGATCTGTTACTATAATAAGATAAATTCCAAAGGTTTATTATACATAGATGTCAAATAGGCTTGTTACAAAGAATCAGGAGATGTGAAGCTATAATTTGCTAAAAGTAGAAGAAATTGCAACTGAGATGCACAAGTCTACATATATCACACAACTATGTTTTACATAGCTCTTCCAACTGCAGCAATCACCTGTGTATTCAGGTTTTCTCAGGGGAGTTTTAAGAAATATATGAGCCTGTGTTCAGAATTTGATGTGTGTAAACAAAATGCATTGGCGTGAAGTGGGAACTTGACAGCCCAACGCCAAGAATTGATATTTTCATTGGTGGTTTCTATTTAATCACATTGGGGTAGATCCAGAACTACGTTTGCCGTATGTTTATTCGCGTAGCGTATTTTCGTGCAAGTAAATTCGTTACACTCCCCTCGGCACACCCCTTGCACGTACGTATTTTGTAAAGATACACTTTCCAAACCCTACCTTAACTTTTTCCAACGTAAACGCAGTCATACGCACACGTACGTATGGGCTGAACGAATTTATGTAGCTAAGTACGCCCATACGGTACACTTTAAATACAACCCCCTGCCTACTTCACGTAATTCACACGTAATTTGGAGTAACGTAAAATTGGCACGCCCACACGTAAGTATTTACGTGACACATACATGAATGGCCCATACGTTCACAATTACGCTACGCTATTGAGCATATTTTCTATGGTACGCATGTGCAGTAGTTACAAATACGCGATTTTACGTCTCCGCCACGTGTAAATTCACTCCGAAGCGTTGTTCTGGATCAGGCCCATTGTTTTTAATTTAATTTAGAACACATATTATCTTCAGGTTATAGGGACAACCATGGGCACCATATTTGTGTTGAACCAAGTCAGTCCATATGTGGGCCAGTTTGAAGATGAGCTGGTTTGCCAAGTATGGCACAAATCTACTGTTTTATCCTTACTTTATAGATGATTTGCTTATTATTTGGGATTGGGGGATTTGTTCTCTGCACAAAACTTTGATAATCATTTAAATTCCAGTTTATATGATTTATATGATTCCCTTTTCAATATCATCAATCCCAGGCCAACTATTAGAACTTCACTTTTTTCCTCCAAGGAAGATACAGTAAGATTTTTGGAAAGTAGTATCCCCCTGTTCTTATAGCTCTGGCTCTAAGAGAAGTATAATCCCTCAGCAGGTCATAATTTTAAGACTTCGACCTAAAATAACATCTCAGGCCAAATTTACTAAGGACAAATGGAGATGTTGCCCATAGCAACCAATCATATTTTACCTGACCTTTTCTAATATGTAATAGGAAAGTGAAAGCTAGAATCTGATTGGTTGCTATGGGCAACATCTCCATTTTTCCTTTCCCGCAGCTCAGTAAATCTGGTCCCTCATGATTCCAAAGTTAATATAGATTTTATTTAAAAAGAAAATGTAAAAAAACACCCTTTAATTAAAACAATAAAAACAAAGCCATTATCCTTTTTAAGGCAAAGTGAGTCATTGAGGTCTCTATTACACAATGTTGATTATTTTTAAACAAGGTAAAAGTTTTAAACCGTTACCTGCTCCAGGCGCATCTAAAATCCTTCACTAAGTCCCTTTCTAATGAGAAATTGTCTATTTCCAGAGCATGTGGTTTTTACAGATGTTGTAGAATATTCTGTATTACTTAAAAAAAAAGTGGCAAGGAAATGGTTAACAGAGATATATTTGGTCTCTATTAAAAGTCAAGAAGGATAGAGATGTATGTTTAAACTTATATTGTTTAGTATATGCTCTTCACTTGTGCTTCACTTATGTTGGTTATAGAAATATTTAATTGTCTTCTCTTTAGCTAATTGTATTCCCTTCCAGAGTATATTTATTTTGGAGGAAAATGCAGACAGATTTACTTTAGATTAAAATATTATTATTATTATTATTATTATTATTATTATTATTAATAATAAATAATATTATTTATATTTTATTCTAGAGTTTCTCCATTAGATATTAAGAATGTTTAATTGTTCTACAGGTAGGAATGCTACAACCAATTGTTATAAATGACCCATCTGTGGATTTCTTGACTTACATCTCTGAAAAAGTGGCTTTTGTTCCATGAAATGCGTTAGAAAATTTGGATGTTACAGACAAAAACATCAATGCTACAGACTTTTCATTACACTGTTCCCTTTATTAGCACAATTATACTTCCAACTTGTACTTCCAACAAGTTGCTATTGAATCATATATATGTGACTGAATTGATATTAAGACCTAATACTGCAAGACATCAGTGCCTTGAGCTTAGGGGTAAGAGACCTATTTGCTGTCTCTATCATCAGGCGACCAAACCAACTACACGGCAGCTGACTTTCGGCATCCTTTTGCCCAGTGGCTCTGATTGTGTGACAGAGAAGGAATTTATTCTGCTGTTATTGTATTAGAGACCTACTAACTAGAGCAGTCATGTGCAAACATTGCTCCTGATTCACAGTACAAAGTATACAATAGTCCAGAATACAGTTTGGGCGTCCCCCTCACAATATATATGTACAAAGAAATTAATTTTCAGACTGTTGATAACTTTTTCATACGCAATAAAGTTTCTCACTTTCTGCCTTCACAAATGTCCCACAGGGTTTCCTCCTTTTATTCTCCAGAAAGTTCTCGGTGGTATCTTTCCATCTTTCCTCTTCCTGTGTCTTGAATATCTTCCGCCCAAAGGGCCTGATCCAGAGCTACGATGTTACACTGAGCGCTGTAGCGCTCAGCGTAACATCGCTGCTCTGGCCCGACACCTCCCCTTGTAGGAGCGTATTAACTCTCCCTTACGTCGGCTGAAGGCTACCCTAACTTCAGCCGGCGTAAGGGAGAGTTGATACGCTGGGGCGGCAGCGTTCGTCATCTTTCCTTGTGTCTTGAATATCTTCCGCCCAAAGGGCCTGATCCAGAGCTACGATGTTACACTGAGCGCTGTAGTGCTCAGCGTAACATCGCTGCTCTGGTCCGACACCTCCCCTTGTAGGAGCGTATTAACTCTCCTCTCCC
>WWET01003600.1:20306-32505 GCA_011038615.1 Limnodynastes dumerilii
GGGAGGGGTTATTTTGAGCGCACTTACGTAGGCCCTTCATTTATGCATCAGCCCCATTTACGGTGGCACGGGGGGGGGTTCAAAATTTAAGGTAGGGTCCAGGGTACAAGCGCCGTCCATGCGAGGGGAGAGAATTACGTTTGCACGTACGGTATTTAGAATTGCACGATCGCTGCGGATGACTTTCGCTGCATCTACTTTTAGATCTGGACCAATGTTCTGCCTCTCACGGCGCATTAGTGTAAAATAAAGAGTTGTTATTGGCTCAGGGCAATCACACAATGAGCAATGCGCAGAACGCTTGATGTTTTAGTGAATAAGCCTCACTGAATGATGCAGGAAAGCCCCAAGGACGGCCCAGGGCGTAAAGCGCTGCCGCTAGCAATTAAACAAGTGGGCAGAAAGTGGAAACAGAAAGGGCTACAAGGCTGATAGGATCTAATCCTGCGATTAATGCATTCTGTAAGAAGATTACTGAAATCCCTTCTTGTACATGCCAGAGCTGGAGTGTAAGCTTCTCTTCCACCTCGTTAGCAAAATGGAAATGATAAATCCGGAGTGTGGGAAGAGCTGGGGCAGAACCCGCCGGGTGTCACACACTCACACTCACACTCACACTCACACACCTACGTGTCTCCATAGACAGGTCCTGGGAAAGGAACCCTTAACCCTATAAGATCCATCGCTGAGCCGACGCTTGTTAAACGCCCAGGAGGCACCGTTGCCAGGGGAGATTGACAGAGGACGGGGACCTTGGAGCAGGCGGCTCTGCATAAATTAGCGTCGGGGACGGTTACTGCATTTTTGATGCTTTTTCATTCAGGGCCAAAAATTCCAAACAAATGAAGTCACAGAGTTGAAGGGACTCATCAGCAAATAACAGGCATACAAATCCACACAGAGAGGGTAAGGAAGACTGCAGGGGCACAGCTGGATGCATTGCATATGGACGGAATTTAGGATTGCGTTGTCGTAACGTTACTTACGCTGCGGAGATCACAGCATACTTCATTTTGAATCCAGTCCCTACAATGTGAGCTTGTGAGCAGGCCCCTCTTACCCGCCCGGTGTGTCTGTTACCACCTAGTCGTGTTATAAAGCACTACGTAATCTGATGGCGCTATATAAATACCTGCTATAAATGAATAAATATATCACATCTGGCAATGTCTATACGGAGTGTGCCCAGAATTACTTGGTGGATTAGTCTGTATCGGCTCCACGGTGTTCTAATAAAAACAAAGTTTACTAAAAAAATAAAAAAAGTTGTGTTTGATTTTCAAGAAGAAGGATAAAGGAAATACGTGTACGCGGATTCGCAAAAATACACAACAAAGTGGCAAGGCAACTCCCATAGTGCCTAGGGATCTTTACTGGCTTAGCATCCATAGAGGCACCTTAACACTAAGCATATCTTCAGAGAAGCGTCCGCGAAAAGTTTGCAAATATTGGCACGGACGTAGCAAGGTAACACCCATAACACTTCCCTCACACGGACGAAGCAAGGTAACACCCATAACACTTCCCTCACACGGATGGGGCACGGTGACTTATGAGTTTCTCGTCCCACTTGTACATTTCAGTGTGCCGTTCCGTGCGTATTTTTGCGTGCGTATCTAGGTCATTTAAATGCCTCCTCCCCCACCCACTTACACGCATCTTTCTCCGGACGGATTATAAACACGCCCCTCCGTACGGATCTTCCCACGTGCGATTCCCAAGTCCGTGCCTAATGGACTTCCGTGCGTAAAATCAAGTTAGGTTACGTACATTTAGTTACTGCCTCATTTAAATGCCTCCCCCACCCATTTTCTTATCTTACTACTCTTGTAGGCCCGCCCTACAACTAACGGATCTCTTATTAAGTCTGAATCAGTCCCATGAAGCTGAACTCCACGTGTAACAGGTGTCCGGGTTAACATCCAGTTCGTGCATGCGCTATTCGCCCCCAAAAAACGCCAAGATACGCCCACAGCATGCGTATATTTAGGAACGTTCCGGTCCAAAGAGATTTTAAGGCACCTCAGTTATCTCACCACTTCTTTTATTCTCCCCTCAATCTCTCTATTATCTCTCTATATAATACATCCTACCACTCCTACATATAAAAATATATATATATTTCCATTCATCTCTATTCATTTTCTAGTTAATATGTGTATGAAATAAAACCCATTCTTAGCGCCGGAGAAGAGAAACAGCTGGGGAGGTTTTGAAATGTTCGGTTCGTGCGCCATTGTTAGAAATCGCATTACACAGCGTGGAAGGAGAGGTAGCAAAGATGGACATACAGCCACAGTACTGAACTATCCACTGAGACTACAAAAAAAAGAAGAGAATAACTATCTTTATGTCACCTAGGAAGCATCTCTGAGAGCTACATTGAATGCAACGCGCTCTTTATGTTGCTGTTGAGTGATAGCGGTTTTGGAATGCTTTATACCTATTTTAAAAGGACGAGTAAAAAAAATGGACAAATCTTTTTATTTATCCCTTAAATATTTTCTCCTGTGACATCAGGAAAGAAGATCATTCCAGCTATGTAATGGGCTCACTCCCACAGGGTCAGGTAAAGCCACAGAGCGATGAATGAAATTGCAAATTTAAGGAGTGTTTTCAATGCAATTGACCGTAGAAAAAACATTTCTTTTTTTTATAATGCTTTAAAGTCATCTCGAATGTAATGTTATTTCCAATAGAATCCTGCCTTCACTTTACAATAACAGAAACGACAGATTCAATTCAAGGGTTATGCCCTGATTGAACAAGGTATGAGGGAGAGAGTTCCAATGGTGGGAAGCAGCACAGGATAAGTTCTGATGGTGGGAAAGGGAGAGAGGTCTTAAAGTGAAGAACAGCAAGTGAGTGCTTAGAGAGTTCTGATGGTGGTAAGTAGAAGTTCTGGTGGTGTGGGGGGGGTAGATTTCATGGTGAAGAACAGCAAATGAGTCCTTAGGGAATTCTAATGGTAGTAAGTAGAGCAGGAGAAGTTCTGATGGTGGGGGAGGGAGAGAGATCTTATGGTGAAGAACAGCACATGAGTCCTTAGGGAGTTACGATGGTGGAAAACAGCATAGGAGAAGTTCTGAAGGTGGGGGAGGGAGAGAGATATCATAATGAAAAAAAGCAAGTGTGCCATTAGAGAGATCTGATGGTGAGGAACATTGCGGTAAAAGTCCTGAATGTAAAAGAGGGAGAAAATTCCGGTGATGGAGAACAGCACAGGAGAAGTCCTTAAGGTGTAAGAGTTAAGGGGCTAGATTTACAAAACAAGGAAAAGTGGGGATGTTGCCCATAGCAACCAATGACATTCTAGCTCTCACTTTCCATTTACATACTAAAACATGTCAGCTAGAATCTGATCGGTTACTCTCTGCAGTTTAGTAAAAATAGCCCAAAGCATTCTAATGGTGAAGAACTCCAGAGTTTTGATTGTGGGGAGCAGCACAAGAGAAGTACTTAAGGAGGGAAAGGTAGAGAGTTCTAGTGGTGATGAACAATCCAAGAGAAGTACTGAAGGTGAAGGACGTAGAGAGTTCTAATGGTCGGTATCAGCATAGGAGGAGTCCTGAAGGTGGAAAAGGTGGTGAGGTGCAGCATGAGAGAAGAACTGAAGGTGGGAGAGGTAGAGAGATTAAGCAGTGAGGAGCAGCATGGGAGATGACCTGAAGGTGGGAGTGGTAGAGAGTTCCAGTGGTAAGGAGCAGCATGAGAGAAGAACTGAAGGTGGGAGAGATAGAAAGTTCCAGTGGTGAGGAGCAGCATGAGAGAAGAACTGAAGGTGGGAGAGATAGAAAGCTCCAGTGGTGAGGAGCAGCATGGGAGGTCCAAGAGGTTATATGAAATGAAGGAAACAAGAGGGCATACGTAATAATATGATCTTATCACATGACATTTTGTATGATACACAATCAGAGAATTAAAGGTGGAGAAAATAGATATTTCAGACACTTCCTAAGCACGCCCCGAGGCGTCATTAAGTCACCTTCTTTCTCTTTACAGTACTCCTTGCAGTCTTTAAAGATCACACAGAGGCAATCTACTGTACGTATCAAACTGGTCTTTTCGGCAAAATACGCACAAAAGATCATCCTGGGGTCACAGACCCTGTTTCCCACTGCAAGGCTGACCTGGGAATCCGCGTCTGCCCTGGCAATAGTAAACAAATTGCACCAATCAAGTGCTTTTTATACGACCCGGGTAAAATAACCTAGATCACACCTTTCACACTGCACCCCTACCTGGGTCAGACCCGGGAAAAACACTTATCTCCCGTGTCCAAAAACCTGGATCATTATTTGCATAAATCGTGACATTAAGCCTTGCCCCCTTGCAGAAATCTATGGCTTCCCTACAGGATCTCCCGGAGAGAAGCTTTAAAAAGTCAGCTACCCTGACATTAATGAATGCCGGCCTCCAGCAAAGCCCCCGGTGAGGTCCCTCAGATGTGTGTTACGTGATAGATATATAATGAGATGTAAAACGAATGAAAACCATGGGGAGAACACATGACAGGAGTACATGTAATATATACAACGCAAATGGAAAATGCCTCATTATTTAATGTAAGATATGATCTGTGGGGTGTAATTTATGCAGACGTCAAAGGACATAACACGCCAATCCGTCTAACGCTGATCAGCCGCTGCACTGCATTGTGGGTAATTCCTCGAACCAAACAATAAAGACACTGAAGGGTGATTGCTCCATCACTGACTGAGTGGGGGGGTAAGTTCATTATATCATTTATCCCATAGTTACCGACTGTCCCTCAATATAGGGACACTCCCTGAAGAGCGGGTGATCTCCCAGACTCCTTGGAGTGATGGCAATCTCCCTGCGGCTGATTCAGTTCCAGAAATCATTGTGGTAGGATGAGAGAATTTAGAAATTGTCTCCTATTTCCTTGCATTGAGGCCTATGGAGGCGGCCATTTTCATGGAGGCCAAGATGTCATCAGAGACTGGCTGATATCTTAGACAACATGACTTCTATAATGGAGACAGACATGAAAAATTCACTTTGGTCTCTTGGTAATTAGCTGCAGTGTCACCTAACAGGGAAGTAAACAGGATTAGCACCGAATGAAGAACATAATCATAGCAGTGCACATATATACTGACTAGTATTCTATATTGCAATAAAGAGATTTACCCAATACAGAGAACATCCTAGTGACCGCCACCCAATACAGAGAGCATCCTAGTGACCGCCACCCAATACAGAGAGCATCCTAGTGACCACCACCCAATACAGAGAGCATCCTAATGATAACCACCCACCCAATACAGAGAGCATCCTAGTGACTGCCACCCAATACAGAGAGCATCCTAGTGACCACCACCCAATACAGAGAGCATCCTAGTGACTGCCATCCAATATAGAGAGCATCCTAGTCACCATTACCCAATATAGAGAGCATCCTAGTGACCATCACCCAATACAGAGAGCATCCTAGTGACCACCACCCAACACATAGAGCATCCTAGTGACTGCCACTCAATACAGAGAGCATCCTAGTGACTGCCATCCAATACAGACAGCATACTAGTGAACACTATATAATAGAAAGAGCATCATAGTGATCATCACTATCCAAAACAGAGCGCATAGCAGTTACCACCATCTAATACAGAGAGCATCACAGTGACCAGCTTCTAATACAGAGAGCATCCTAGTGACTACCATCTAATACAGAGAGCATCCTAGTGACCACCATCTAATACAGAGAGCATCACAGTGACCACCTTCTAATACAGAGAGCATCCTAGTGACCACCATCTAATACAGAGGGCATCCTAGTGACCACCATCTAATACAGAGGGCATCCTAGTGACCACCATCTAATATAGAAAGCATCCTAGTGACCACCATCTAATACAGAGAGCATCCCAGTGACCACCATCTAATATAGAAAGCATCCTAGTGACCACCATCTAATACAGAGAGCATCACAGTGACCACCTTCTAATAAAAGAGTATAACAGTGACCACCATCTAATACAGAGAGCATCACAGTGACCACCTTCTAATACAGAGAGCATCACAGTGACCACCTTCTAATATAGAGAGCATCCTAGTGATCACCTTCTAATACAGAGAGCATCCTAGTGATCACCTTCTAATACAGAGAGCATAATGACTGCAGATTTTGTTAATGACCTGGATCCATAGACTGAATAGCAGCCTCTCTGTCTTCCTGTCACATGTTAGTCTGCTGTCAGACACGCTGTCTAATTAATATCCCCACAATGACTATTGATTTCCCCCGTCCTGATGACAGTCATATGATAGATGAAGTTGTGTTTTCATGGGTGACCCCTCAGAGCAGGACACAGGGCGAGCGTTATTTCCAGCGACTCAGCATTGCTCTGACTTTATTTCTTATTCTGCAATTTAGAAATTAATAAACGCTTTAAAAAAAAAAAGGTCTCTCAGCTGAACGAACGTCTCCAGGCGTCTGGAGGTGACGGCTACAGGCGCTGGTGTGACCTACAGCAAAGGCTTCTGGGTAATGACTGCGGTGTTTGATGAAAATGTGAAGTAAAAGAAATGGCCGTACATCGGGTGTTCGGGTCTTGATGGGGTTGAATAGTGTGAGCGCGCTATGCTGGATAAGTGCTTCCACTTCTTCCTTTCAGAATGCAATCGGTCCTGCAGCGACTTGCGTTCGGGTCTGTGATTGTGCGCACGTCTTTTATTTGTACGCACAGCGCAAAACCCCTCTAAGAAACGTTACGTCATCGGACATGCGTTCACCCCTAGACTGGGCAATTTGGACCGAATCCTGAAGTCTGTCCGCACAGCGCTCGTAAGTCCTTCCGTGCGGAATGGACTTTGTGTGTGTCCGGTACACTCCGCGAGCTCAGATCTTCTTGTTATTAATTCTGGGTCAGGTTCATGTTGTCTTTGATGACATCTTGGCCTCCGTGAAAATGGCCGCCTTCTTAGGCCTCAATGCAGGGAAATGGGAGACAGTTTTAAATTCTGTCATTATGCCGCAATGACTTCAGGAAGTGAATCTGCATCAGAGAGATTGCCAACACTTCAGGGAGATCACCTGCTCTTCAGGGAGTCCGGGAGATCACAAACTCTTCAGGGAGTCAGGGAGATCACCCACTCTTCAAGGAGTTAAGGAGATTACCGGCTGTTCAGGGAGCTCACCTGCTCTTCAGGGAGTCAGGGAGATCACTGCTTTTCCGGGAGATCACCTGGTCTTCAGGGAGATTACCTGCTCTTCAGGGAGTCAGGGAGATCACCTGCTTCTCAGGGAGTTAGGGAGATCACCTGCTCTTCAGGGAGTTAGGAAGATCACCTTCTCTTCAGGGAGTCAGGGAGAACACCCGCTCTTCATGGAGTCAGGGAGATCACCTGCTCTTCATGGAGTCAGGGAGATCACCCGCTCTTCATGGAGTTAGGGAGATCACCCGCTCTTCATGGAGTTAGGGAGATCACCCGCTCTTCATGGAGTTAGGGAGATCACCCGCTCTTCATGGAGTTAGGGAGATCACCCGCTCTTCATGGAGTTAGGGAGATCACCCGCTCTTCATGGAGTTAGGGAGATCACCCGCTCTTCATGGAGTTAGGGAGATCACCCGCTCTTCATGGAGTTAGGGAGATCACCCGCTCTTCATGGAGTTAGGGAGATCACCCGCTCTTCATGGAGTTAGGGAGATCACCCGCTCTTCATGGAGTTAGGGAGATCACCCGCTCTTCATGGAGTTAGGGAGATCACCCGCTCTTCATGGAGTTAGGGAGATCACCCGCTCTTCATGGAGTTAGGGAGATCACCCGCTCTTCATGGAGTTAGGGAGATCACCCGCTCTTCATGGAGTTAGGGAGATCACCCGCTCTTCATGGAGTTAGGGAGATCACCCGCTCTTCATGGAGTTAGGGAGATCACCCGCTCTTCATGGAGTTAGGGAGATCACCCGCTCTTCATGGAGTTAGGGAGATCACCCGCTCTTCATGGAGTTAGGGAGATCACCCGCTCTTCATGGAGTTAGGGAGATCACCCGCTCTTCATGGAGTTAGGGAGATCACCCGCTCTTCATGGAGTTAGGGAGATCACCCGCTCTTCAGGGAGTCAGGGAGATCACCTGCTCTTCAGGGAGTCGGGTATTCAGGAAGAGTTGGTAACTGTGTAATACAGACCCTCTATACACAGAACAGCTATGAAACACAATAATAAACATCCGCCCATGAAATAAGATTGACATCGATGTAAAATAGCATCACATTACACACACGGTCTACACTCAGTACAAATATACGGGCCAGGCCGCCGTCTGGGTCACAGGTGGGACACGCGCCATTGTTTTAGCCTCTGATGTCATTTAGACATGACGCTCATTACAGCGACACACGCCGGGGGCTCGGCATCATTATTACGCCCGTCTCTCCTCTCCGCACCGACTGTTTTATTATGCAGATGGAGGACAAGGTAATTAACATAAACCCGCATTTTAATAGGTAGCTCGTTATCGCTGTTTGTGTCCCTGGTTACAAATGATTGACAGCTGAATCCTCCATATGGATCCGGGGATAAGGGAAGGAACATGGCGGCCGGGGGGGAGGGGGCTGTGTGTAAACAAAGGGCTCTGTTTAGTAAAAATATTACTAGCTAAAATCCCTAAAAAGGGAATAAATGGCCGGTCTACGGGGGATCCCAAAGTTGTGTACCTACACAGAGCAGCCAATCAGAATGCAGCTCCATCCCCAGGCCAGTTCCCTTCCCCCAACCATCTAAACACAAGCCCTGGTTGGTTATTCTTTGTGTGATCATCAATGCACTAAATCTAGAACCATGAATGAAATTAGATTAAAAAAAAGGTTTTACTTTCTTTCATTTTCTTCTTTTTTTTTGGTGAAACCAACACAATACCTATACATTTGCATCGCATTCAGAGGGTTAAACAGGGTTGCCGACTCTCCCGGAATATCCGGGAGACTCCCGAAGTTTGGGCAGGTCTTCCGGTATCTCCCGGCGTAGAGACGGCAAATCTCCAGCAAGCCCCGACCCACTATAAATTACAACTGTAATCCCTACAATTACTAGGGATGGGCGGGACTTGATGGTGTCATCAAGCCCCGCCCATCCCCTGGAACACTAGAGATTGCATGAGTGATTGACAGGGGTGGGGTTTAACGAGGCAATCTGCATTAGGCTCCACCCCCTTGCAGTAATCTATGGCAATCTAAGTAATTTTAGATGAGGTTAAATGCTAACATAAAAGTCCGATCAGACCCGGCAACAGAGATCCTGGGGCCTGGAATAACTAAGGGTTTTTGGGGCCCCCATCCCATCCCTCCTCAACAGTGGATTGCAGGGGTCCCTCTGAAGCTCAGAGCTCACCCGCTCTATAGAGAGTCAGAGAGATCACCCACGTTATAGACAGTCAGAGAGATCACCCACATTATAGACAGTCAGAGAGATCACCCACATTATAGACAGTCAGAGATATCACCCACATTATAGAGAGTCAGAGAGATCACCCACATTATAGACAGTCAGAGATATCACCCGCTCTATAGACAGTCAGAGAGATCACCCACATTATAGACAGTCAGAGATATCACCCACTCTATAGACAGTCAGAGAGATCACCCGCTCTATAGACAGTCAGAGAGATCACCCACATTATAGACAGTCAGAGAGATCACCCACATTATAGAGAGTCAGAGAGCTCACCCGCTCTATAGAGAGTCAGAGAGATCACCCGCTCTATAGACAGTCAGAGATATCACCCACATTATAGACAGTCAAAGAGATCACCCACATTATAGACAGTCAGAGATATCACCCACATTATAGAGAGTCAGAGATATCACCCACATTATAGACAGTTAGAGAGATCACCCGCTCTATAGACAGTCAGAGAGATCACCCACATTATAGACAGTCTCCCATATTCAGAGAGAGATTTGGCCTCTATGATGTATAGCCACCTTCTGCACGCCAGGTGTTGTGAAACTACAACTCCCAGCATGCTCCAATACCATAAAGGTATTCCGCACAGCATGATGGGACATGTAGTTTCAGGTTGCAGAGGGCTCCTGTGTGTGAGTCTGGCAGCCATGCCGGTGTAGTAAAGCAGCCGAGGCTCCACTCTGCTAAATAAACAGTAAATTCAGAGCAATTTCCCCGTGGAGGATCCCTGTACAGCGACTCTGCTGCAAAGCAATAAATTCCAATGAATATATTTCACACTCCACCGGCGCTTCCTCTGGATCCCTTCCCAAAGTCCGGCGCCAGTCACAATGCATGTTGTATACGCCACAGTCTCTTGTCTAACTCAAAGCGCCAGGTAGAGCGGGTCAAGCCTCCGCCTCCACGCTGGGGAGAAATCTGCGTGCCGCCTTTCATACTCTAACAATCGCTCACCGTTAAGTCGTCATTAAAAGCGATCTTACATCAGGTTTCCAATACGCGCGGCTTACAGCATTGAACAAGCGCCATCTGTTCAGAGCGCAGGAAAAGTGCGAGATCATTTCAGCGGTTCGCACGCTGGGCACAGGCTCTATTTATAGAGACATTGTACGAGATGTTGAGAGCAGTCGCTGTCTAGGTAAAGTTACTATAATGGGGGGGATTTTTTTTATGGCACGTCTGAAAAAAAATCAATATTACCGCCATGCTGGGAGGAATGACGGACGCGTCTGAGGCGCCGGTGCCAAGGACAAAGGGCTTTGTCTCATATGAAAGACACTGGCGCTGTGAATATACTGTAGATGCTGCAAAAATGGACTCGGCATAGACCGTCTGCTTTATTCATCACATTTATTTGTCACAGTTGCTTATTAGATAAGGCTGATACAAAGCAGCTGCAATCGTGCTGTGGACTGGATTTAGATTTCCGATTTTTCCGGTTTCCGTGCGTTCAGATTGGATTTCCGTTTTGCGCCGGCGCACGTCTCAGTGATAGCGAATCAGAATGTTGTCTTTGTATACATAGTTACTGACTGTCCCGGAATTTCCGTGAGACTCACAAATTTTGGGTTCCGGAATCCTGGGAGCCGGCAAATATCCCGAATCTGGAACTCTTGAGGCAGTGATTTAATGCAAATAACTGCCTAAAGTCTTGAGCCTAAGGATGGGTGGAGCTTGATGACTTTAAGTCCCGCCCCGTCCTTAGTAACCCTAGAAATGACAGCTTAGATTAGGCAGGAGTGGGGCTTCAGGCATGATTTACATAAGACCCACCCTCAAGGTCCCATTACTGATGTTTATCGTTTCTACCAGAAGGGAGTAACAAAAAGCTGGCAGCTATTGCCAAGGGGCGGGACTTAGTATACTACAAGGTAAGTATAGGCAGCACTGCCGCCATTTTACCTTTACAGGATACGGAAAACTTAAGGTAAAGGACAGTTTTTTTTCTTTTAGACCGCATTTACGCTATCTACGTAAAGAAAGGATACGTAGATAACGTAAAAAATGTACCACGCATGCGCAGTAGGAAAAACCGCTAAACGCCGGACATATATGTTACATGTCCGGTAGTCTGCATATGGCCCTATATTATTAAGGTTGCGCCCTGTGATAGGAACTCTGTGCGATTGGTTTGAGCAGCTCGCCAGGCGTTTACGTGTATGTGGCGATACAGCGGTCTCACAGATGAGCGGGGCTGGGATCATAAGTGGGCGTTTCCTCTTAGTCAGGTGACAGGATAGGCGTTCCCTCTCTCTGTGTACCCATCCAGACATAACATCATATCAGGCCATACTCGCCGCCGTTAAGGCTAAGCAGGAGGTTAAGATCACGCGCAGAAGAAGACGCCGATATTGCTAAGGTTTGCTAAACGGGTGATTGTAGCCAGGTACGGGTGCTCGTCCCAAGGTCTTCCTGCCACGCCTGATAACCCTTCCACCGGCTGTGCCGCCGACTCGTTGCGGCAGTCAGGTGATCGCAATTTACGCTCTTAGAAGGACCTTGTGATGTGGAGCATTTATTCAGTGAATTGCCGGCTGAACAGACTGAATTATTCCTGATAATCTCTCCCTCAGAAATGACAAACCAGATGACTATTTCATCCACAGCACAAAACATATTCATTCCCCTCTGTGCGCTCAGCGACTGCCATCAACCACCGGCGGAACCAGGAATAACGAGAGACGGTATCAGGGAGACAGGCTCTGACATGAAAGAGGCAGCGCAGGTAAGTACACAGTCTCTGACATGAGGTAAGTACACAGTCTCTGA
>WWET01003600.1:44147-58396 GCA_011038615.1 Limnodynastes dumerilii
CGCAGCAGTCCAGGCACTGTGTATGTACACAGTGCCCGGAAGTGAAGGCCCCGCGCGAGGGCCGCCAGGATGATGAACCTGGCGGCCCTGTACTTGCTTCTGCGACCCCACGCGGGGCCTTCGCTACCAAAATGCAAGTCTGGCGGCTAGTGGTGCTTGCAAAAAAAAAAAAGTAGGCCTATACGGCCTATGCCGTGGGCCGCCTATGTATGGGCGTCCAACAGAGTGAGGACCGATTCACAGGTAGGTGCCTTGCGGAAACTAACATACACACGGGAAAAGCTGAGGTCGCCCTCGACTACTCGTAAGTTGAAGAACTGTATTGTGTGCTGTGAGGCCGCGCGTCTTCTCTTACTTAGTTCATAGCACACCTGCGGCGCGTTTATAATCAATGGATGTGTGTTTTTTTTTAAATGAAACAAATAAAGGCTCGTTTTTAAAATCTGAAGTTGATTTTACATTTTGTGCAAGACTTTAACCCTGTAAAGGTGCCAATTTTTGTTTTTATTATGTGAAGATTTTTTTTCCCTTTAAACTCTGTGACCAAACACCGTTATTTTAACTTATTTAACTGTATTGGTTGTTTGTGCTGTTTATCTTCTGTACATTTCATGCAGTATGCGTTTATGTGTTTTGTTGAGGAAGTCATGATTATTTCTTTTTAAAGTTGTGGTCCGGATTCTCTGATACGATTTTGCTAGTTTTTGCGTGCGTATTATTAGGAGCGGATTAACTGCGCATGCGTAGTAGCTTTTTCCATGCAAATTAAGTAGTAATTACGCACGGAAGTCCATTAGGCACGGATTACTAAATCGCATTTAGTGACATGCGTAGGGAGGGGCGTGGTTTTCTTCCGAACATGTGAAGTTGCGTAAAAGTGGGTGGGGGGAGGTATTTAAATGGCTTTTTAAGGGCGCAGTAAGTAATGTACGCACATACATAAGTAACTTACGCACGTAACTACACACGTAGGGCCTGATCCAGACCTACGCTGCTGTGAAATGCCGATCTGCACATGCGCCAGCCAGAACTTGGCCGGCGTTACTATGGAAACGCCTGATCTAGGATCGGGCGTCCGTAGTATCAGCGTGGTAACGGCTGAGGGGGCGTCCCACGCCGTTACTACGCGAGCTGTAGATAGGTGGGGGAGGTAGTTTAATGAGGTAGGGAGGGAGGGGTTTGAGTTAATACGCTCGTGTGCGTGTAACTTCAGCCGGCGTAAGCGAGGGAAAATACGCTTGGACAGGGGGCAGTGCATGCTGAGCTTTACTAAGCACAGCGCATCGGCGTAGGTCTGGATCAGGCCCGTATTGTTAAGGTTGCCCTATGGACGCGTAAGTCACCGAAAATCCGTCCGTGTGAGGAGAATGTCACGGGTGTTGCCGTGCCACGTACGTGCGTATATATCTGCATACTTTATACACACGCATCTATGAATACCGTCCTGTATCTTTAAGACTACGTTTGTTTACATACGTTAATGAGAGTACTTACTGTCTTTAAAACAACACAAAAAATATTTATTTCTTTTCAGAATGATAATCCGTGCGTTTCGTTACGTACCTGAATCATAATCAATTTTAAGCACCTAAACGCACGACCGATTCACAGCTCATAAAGGGTCTGATCCAGACCTACGCCGATGCGCTGTGCTTACTAAAGGCGTTACTTACCCTGACACTCCCCCTGTGCGGGCGTATGGCCCCTTCCTTACGCCGGCTGAAGGCTACCCTAACTTCAGCCCTCCTACCCTCATTTACCTACCTCCCCCCGCCCCCCAGCACTAACCTGAACGTAGGGACGCTGGGGGACGTCCCCTCCAGCGTCCCTACGGCGCTGCTACGGACGCTCTATCCACGATCGGGCGTTGCCGTAGCGACGCCGGGCAACATCTGCCCGGCGCATGCGCAGATCGGCTCAAAAGCCTATCTTACGCTTACGTTATTCTTGATCAGGCCCAAAGTCCGCACGTACCTAAACATACGCAGCAAAGACCTACGTCCTTATGTAACACTCCCGACACAGGCAAAGTGGTTAATCGGGATCTGTATTTTCTCGGAATCGCTATTGTGGATCTTTCACGTGCGTATATTTAGGTAAGTTTGCAATTTTACTCGTAACTGTGAATCAGGGCCTTTAAGGGAGTCTCCTGCGGTGTGTTGGCTCTCAATGTAAAAACATGATATAGGACACAATGAAGGGACTCACTGTTTAGAGCTAGGATCACATCAGTGGCAGAGCCTTCACAGGGGCTGGTGACTTAGCACATATTTGCAGAGGTGTGTAACCAATGTTTCTGCACTTTATTATACAGATACAATACAATAGTAAGCTACTGGATAATGGCGGTGTTCCTGGGGAATTTTCTTTTTTGTGTGGATTCCCCCGGTCTTTCAAGCACCTGACGACAGTATATTAACATATTAACCTATAAACTGATCTGAACAACCACTAGAGAGTGTGTGTGTGTGTGTTTGTATATATATATATATAGTATTCCATGGTGAGTTATTGGAACTCTGTCAAAGGGGCGGAGTTGAGTCCACAAGTGGGCGTTAGTCAATGTATAGCATAGATCACCAGGCAGGAGCGTTACTACAGGGCGCATTGGCTACCCAATCCATTGTAAGTAACAGACCCTCCAACGTGACCCATTCCATTAGGTACAAAATGCTCTACTCCTGAGCTTCCAACTGTCAGTTACTATGGTAACCACCTTTGTTAAAGAGAACTATGTTTTTCCAACATCAGTTCATTAATTAAAACCAGGTGAGTGGCAGTTGGAAGCTCAGGAGCGGAGAATTGTGTACCTAATGGAAGGGGTCATGTTGGATATGAAGCAAGTGGTCAGAAGCTGACAGCTTAAAACAGCACTCGCGCTCCATGTATGAGTGTAGGTATGTATAGCGCTGTAGCAGTCTTTAATCAGGCAGCAGCCCCATCCAGCTCCGCCTCCACTCCTGCCTGACCCCGCCTACTCCCACTCATCATGACTCGGGCCACGGCTCCTTGTTACGGCCCGTCACCTTTCAACCAGGAGTTATGAGACTACAGCTCCCATCATGTTCCAACCACATACAAATAGCTGATACCAAGCAAAGTATGATGGGACTCGTAGTTTGACGCAGCTTGAGTGGCCCTCTTCCAGTCCTCTGTGTCTTACCTTATCACCCTGTGCTTGAGATGGCAAAATGAAGGCACTTTCAGGGAGTCAGACGCGAATCCTTGCGAGCGATTACAAAACAAACACACAGCTTTCCGATGAGCGCTAATTCTTCGCTCACAGATCTGATGATAATGAAATCTTCATCTTCTGGCGACAATTCACTCATTAGGCTCCAAAAAATGCCCCACGAATATTTGAGGCTTCCTCGTAAATTGCCATAAGGCCAGCAGGGGACGTATTCTTCATGCAGGGCTGAGTTATTAGCACGTAAAGTAACCGGTTTTCAAGCAAACAATTATATCGAGAGAAGCATCCATTCATTTGACCACGCTCCATTAGGCTGACAATTTATCGCTCAGCGGCCTGTTAGCGGAAAGGACGTTACCTGCTCGGAAATAAGCTGACGGCGGGATTCAAAGTGACTTACTACTTACTAAGCAGATGCCGACTGTCACCTGAACGGGTCGGAGGAATCAGGCATGTAAAAGATGAAGATATTGTACATTAATCATTCATGTAGCCTCAGGCGGCTGAGCGTATAGATACGCACGAGGACTAAAATACAGTGTCAAGAGGGAGAAGATTAACGCGGCCACCTTCTGTCCCCTCTTCTCTGACTATAGGAAAGCTCTCTCACTCGCTCGCTACCGAGGACTTAACGCCAATAGCAAAATTCCGTTTACAATCCAGCACTTAGCTGATGAAAGGCTCAACGCGTTCAACATTCAGTAATACAGCGATATTTTATGTATTCTATTAGAAGGGATTAAGGGCTATTTTTATTTCCCCTCCCAAAGTTCAATGATCACGTGTTCTGTAACCCTTTCCGATTCAGCTTTATGGTTTAAATAAAGCTTCTATAGGTGTTTACAGAGTTCAGGCAAGTGCCGAATACAACCCACAAGCCAATAATGGTCTAATTGTACAGATAAAAGGAATATATTTCAGAGATTCACAAATTTATATTTAAAGTCAACAAAGTGCACAGAAAATTTTAAGAGCTTTGAAAGGAAGACTTGAAACGTTACCGGGTTACGCGATCTACGTACCATTTCAGGACATAGATTGCGTAAGCTCTTTAGACCGCCCTTACATAGATAGCGTACATAGATAGCGTACATAGATAGCGTAAAATAAGCTACGACACATGCGTAGTAACTCAATTCTTAAAACAACGTACGTAAGACGAAAACTACGTAACTATGAATCCGAACCAGACTATTTAAAGGGCAAATATACCTTAATAGTAAATGATTAATAGCATATTAGACAGCACTTACTGTGTTTCCCATCTGTCCTATGCCTTTCATAAATACATATTTAAAGACGTCTATCCTGTAGCTTTCTTGACAGCTGACCACACAGATCACACAATCTCCTTAGTATCCAAAGTATAATGTGCAGATCGTCTATTCGGGGTAACAGAACCAGAAAAAAACTCACTGAGAGATGAAAAGTTGTGACAATACATTTTTTTTTCAGTGACCTCTCATCTCTAATACTATTATATTATTATTATATAATTACACAGATACTGACCAGCGTTACTATCACACTGTTACTTATCACCTCTCATCTGTAATACTATTATATTATTATTATTATTATTATTATTATTATTATTATTATTATTATATTATTACACAGATACTGACCAGCATTACTATCAAGCACATAGATAAACAGGTTAAGTTCAATATGACTATATTGGGTTAAGTTTACCTGCCCAGTGTCAAGGAAGCTCCTGTAGGTGAGGCACTATCTGTTCGTAATATGTTTACCATGGATGTCTATAGCAAGACCTTTCTCCATTTGAAAGTGTGCAGCCACCATTATTGGGGAGGTGCCAGACTCCTAAAGTTAACTAAGTAAGTAACAAGAAAATGCCAGGCTGCGCTTATGACTTAAGCTGGCCATACACTTGTACGATTATCGGTCCCAGCAGAGGACGAGCCGATAAACGGGACGATTTCCCGCTAGGTAAATGTCCCATTATCGGCACCATACACCTCCTCTGCTGGGACCGATAATCCTAGCAGGAGTGGGGAGGGGGCAGCGCTCTCTGTTGCTGCTGCTGCTTTATATCTATGTGCAAAGCTGCTCTGACAGTTTTGCAGGTATACTTTAAAGCTGTCAGAGCAGTATAGTACATAGATATACAGCAGCGGCTATTGCAGGCAGTAATACAAATAAGAATCAGCCGAAGCCGCGCTTCACACAGCACGTTTTCAGCTGATCCCTGTCTGTACTATTCCTGCAATAGCCGCTGCTGTATATTTATGTACATGCTGCTCTGACAGCTGTAAAGTACACCTGCAAAGCTATCAGAGCTTTGTACATGGATATAAAGCAGCAGCAGCTTTGAACAATAGGGAGCCATTCAGCTTGCTGATTGGCTCCCTTAAAATATCGGGAGCTTTCTCCCGATTTAAATGAAACATGTCAATAGATCAAATAATCGCATCAGAGCGTTTCTGGTGCATTTATTTGGTGTTTCAAAAATTGATCTGTACCATACACTAGAGCGATTATTTGCCCGATCACCCGATAATTGAGAGATCGGGCCGATAATTGCTCTAGTGTATGGCCAGCTTAAATGTCTGAATCATCTACATGTTGATTGCTCATTAGACTAACTGGTGTTTATTTAAAATAAATACATAAAATCTCCCCCTAGGAAGCAAGTGGCTTCCAATGAGAAGCCAGACACAATGCAGTGGGTGAGTGCTCCACACAGTAGTTGTAACTTATAATAAGAGGGCTCATTTTATTCAGTTTTCCATTACCCAGCGTGTACTGAGGCAGTGACCGGACTATTCCTGAGTAGAGGTCATCACTCTGCCTCTGTGCTTCCAGTTTCACATGAGCAATTCAGCATTTTTCTCTCGTGTTGGTGTTTTTGTGTTTTTCTTTTCCTCTGAAATGAGGTTAATGTTTAATGCATATAAAAGTTGTAGCTCCTTTTTTGTGCTGACAAACACTGAAGTAAACAACATAATTAAAACAACTCATAAATACTCCATAGTGTTTGTCATAGGGAGGATCGTCTCCCTGCCCTCTCATACTCTTTGAAACAAGCTTCCCTGTAGGAGCAATGATCAGACACAGATTCAATGGGTAACATAGACGGCTTGGCCAGGTTTAGAATAGCAACAACAAGCCTGATATTATCCTGGGTACCCGTGTGCTGCTGCTTTGTATGTAATTGTCTTGCATGTCAGAAGTACCTCTGTAAGAAAGCATCTGCTTTTTCAATTGTTCCTTGAAATGTCTGCATTTGTGCATGTCGCAACCTAAGTATATAGCTGTTGCTAAGCAACCTAGCATGAGCTGCAATTCCTTGTAGCAAAGTAAACATCACATGACTTTGTGGGGATGTACGCTCTTTCCTCTTCTACAAGACACATTTGTCAGTGTTATGTATTTTATAAACTATTTATCAGTTTACATACTAAGAGCACATTGCACACAGTCAGTAAAGTCAGTAAAATAATGCTGGGTTCACACTACACTTTAACGATTTTTGTAGCAACAGGCTACCACGATCTTTCTGCCAAAATCGGTCGTTTTATCATTTGATTGGACCAATTATTGGGTGAAAAAAGTGTAGTGTGTACCCAGCATATTACTGCATGCCGGACCTTTGACTTTTATACCTGTAGTTTAATGATGTGTTGTGTAGGTTCTGGGGAGAAGAGAACTATCTTGATCAGGGGTTCTCAACCCTGTCCTCGAGTATCACGAACGGTCCAGGTTTTTAAAATCTCCTTGCTGGAGGTGAGCTCATAACTGACAGTTACATTTTGAAAGCTCCACAGGTTTTGCAGGGAGACCTACAAAACATGGACCGTTGGGGGTACTTGGGGACGGGGTTGAGAGCCCCTGATCTTGATGATTCTTTATATTGTGCTGCTATAAAGTAAAAGTGAGCCAAACCTGCATAAATTCATCTATAGTAAATTTCACAAGTGAGATGAATTAGAAAAGTCAGATATGAAAGATTACCCAACAAGAATGTAGGTAGGAGGCAGTTTTCATGGGTGGGGTAAGGATATGAAAAGCAGGGAGGGCAGTGTCACTGGATTGATAGATTAAGCATGTGGTGATTCTAGTCCTTAATGTTATGTTTTGTTTGAATATATTGAAGAAAGTAAGAAAATAGGCTTCTTTATTGTAATTATCCCTTTAATCTGTGAGACCTTAAAAAAAAAATCCCCAAAAACCCAAAAACCTTGCATAACTACTTTTTTGTGTAATGGGCAATAGGATATAAATGTAGGTTACATATAGTGTTTTGCTTGTCCTAGACACATCTACCTTTTATCACAGTATTGTTTCTTTTAGTTATATAGTAAATGCATTCAAAAGTGTTGTTTAATGCTAGAAAAAAAGATTTCACCTTTAATGAGGAGCCCAGAGAATGATATATAGGGATACAGGTGACCTACATGTAAACATTTTCGCATCTGTATTGCAAAGATAGTTTCCTGTCTGATTTTACCAATCGTCTCCCTGTGATTGTACACTAAATCTTCTGATACTGGAAATCTAATTCAATAATAGATGGTTGGGGAGTCCTACATTAGAAAGGTAATTCTCTCATTAGTCTTTGTTTCTGATCAGACCCAGCATGGGTTATTTGTGTTGTGTTTTTCTGTGTGGGCAGTAACTCCAGTTCTGAATAGATCTGTGTATGATGAAGCCACTGTAGATAGATAAACAGATGAATCCTGAAATGAAACCCACTTGTGCATCCTGGCAAATAATGAATGTATTCCGTTTAGTCTGTAAAAAAATGATTTTTGTAGAAACATTCCTCGGCATGTTTAATATCCCTTCAGCGATATTTACATTCACAACAAGGGAATAAGTGGAAAATTCTGAAGAATAAAAAACAAATGTAAACACAGAAACTTAACGGACGGTTTGTTTTCTAGTGATTTAGTCTGATCGGCGCATTTCATAGACCTCGGTCTCTTGCACCTATCACATGTAAATGCCAAGGCTGTATTTCTAAACCTATGTTGTATTTCATACGCTGGGAGCTTGCCCTGTCTCTAATCCCTTTTACATTTGCTGTCTTTCTCTAGGCCCTCGATGGGTTCTTCTTTGTTGTGAACCGTGAAGGGAATGTGGTGTTTGTCTCTGAAAATGTGACTCAGTATCTCCGATACAACCAAGAAGAGCTAATGAATACCAGTGTATATAACATATTGCATGTCGGAGATCACAATGAGTTCATCAAAAACCTGCTGCCAAAGTCATTAGGTAACCTTTACCATTAGACTTCCATACTCTCTATGTGCTACTAATGTATGCGCCATTGGTTTCAGTTTGTCAAGTTATGTCTGTCTTTTACAGTTTTAAGGGAAAGGTATATATATATAAACGCCTTTAAGTAATATCTGTATATGTTCTCATGTTAATGTATGTATAATAAAGAAAAGTCTTTACAATATAATGCTGTTGTTATACAGATATTACTTTTCATGTGACTCAGAGTTTTGGTCCCCATTAGTGGTACAGAGTTAAGTCTTTCTGTATATTATCAAAGACCCTCCGCTTCTTAATGTGTATTTTACCAGAGGCATTTGTTAATGAACATATTCTTTAAATATAATTTGGCCTTTTTACCCAACCTTTCAGGGGTTTTTTCCCTTAATTTCTAATATAATCAGAGACTAAGGTATACAAATGGAGAAGGAACTCTTTAGAAGAGTGTTCTTGTGTACTTCCATAAAACATGCCGAATATGGATCATCCCAGTGTATGTAGAATAGGGAGCAGTAATAATGCAGTTCTATTAGAGCTATTTTTATTCAGTATAAGAGTAAAAACATGAAGGTAATATAATGCATTTTACTGTTCAGTGCTTACTGTTAGATCCCACTCCATTTGCAATGTGTTTATAGACAGCCTCTAATGTACTTTTACTTGTTCCTTTTCTGCCATTTTCTATAGTACCTTACACCTTCCCTTTGTCCTTTCTCTCAATAGTTAATGGGGGACCTAGACGTAATAGCCATACCTTTAATTGCCGTATGCTGATGAAACCAGTAGCAGAGTGTGAAGAGGAGAGTCACGACAGCCATGAAACACACCAGAAATATGAAACTATGCAGTGCTTTGCAGTGTCCCAACCAAAGTCCATTAAGGAGGAGGGAGAAGGTACAGCTATTGCTGGATATAGCAGATAAGAAACTAACCGCATGGGGTTTTTTTTTTGTTTTTTTGTTTTGCAAACTGAGAAGACGACTTTTTAATGCAATTTTAATATGCGGGTGGGGGAACATTCAGCCATTCTATTGAATAAGCAGATATCATTCTGATTCATTGTCAGAAGATCATTAGATTAGTCCTTTTGGTATATATCATTGTGATTTACTTTTCTATTCAATGAGAAATACTGCTCATGTTTAGTTATACACATTGGGTTTACACTCTTGAACGCTGTTTGCTACACAATGTGTCATATAGGATTGCGCCTAGTCTGGGTACCTCTGCAGGAAAGCAGGGGCATTAGGTGGGCAATGGTGCCCTAGCTTTTGGCGGTAAGGTACAAATCTTTCCAAAAAAAAAAAAAAAAAAAAAAAAAAAAAAGTTATTTTATTTTCTTCAAAGAACTATTTAAGAGTAAAGCCCAGCGAGAAACCAAGGGGGGAGAGGCTGTGCTATGCTGACATGAGTTGTCTGTGGCCTTCGATGCCAGGCACCTCTGTGAGTGCACATGGGCACCCCAGGATGCTGCAATGCTTACTTTGGGAACTGCTGACATAATCCATTGTTCCAAAAGAGAAATTAGGACCTGGCACTTTCCATTAATCCACTGGGGCTGAATTGCTTCTGACGCTGTCCATTATTTTTCATATAGTGCTTTAATGAATATCTGGCTCTATTCAGCACTGCATATTACAGCTACTGTAATGTTATTTATTCTATATTATGCAGCAGCAATATGTATAAAGGGGAGAAAAACTTCTTTAATTCATCGGAATAATAGGGGATTGCAATGCAATTTCTTTCGCTGCTGCTTTTCTTGCTCGTTACTGATAAAGAATAATCACAGTCACGATAGGATGAAAAGCACTCAGCTCACAAGCTTTATCTGCTGGACATTGCACTATGCTTTGCCGTAGTTGCATGTTCACCTTGATGTAGAAAGAACATGCTGTCTGTCTTGCACATGTAGAACTATAGTAGGCAGGCAGTGACTGTTGTGGACCTACAAGTCTCCTCATGTCATGCCATGTACTTGCATTGTGCATTAGTGATACTATGACTTTGGATAAAGCTCTACTGATGATCCTTATCTTCAGGGTCAGATCTGTGTATTTCTGGCACTTGTATGCCGTTTCACTTGTATTTCAGAAGTCATTTGAGGTTCTTCTATTGACTTTGTTTGGGAAAGAAAATTTTTAATGAGACAAAAAGTATTTTCAATATATTGGGTTATGTTGTCCTTAAAATGACTTGTAGTAATGACTTAAAGTTAAAAACTGCAGTTTTGATTATGATGGGTAAATGTCTTATCTCAGCATTGAATAACAACCTATTCTACTTATTATAGATGACTCCCCTATTAATCCAGAGCCGAAAAATGAGCAGGTGGTTCCCTCTAAGAAGGCGGAATCTGTCATTCCACTGGCAGAAGTGAAACCTCAGGAATCTGTGTCCGGGAAAAAGTCTGCCCCAAAAAAGAAGCAGAAAACTGAGAATCGTATGTAACTTTTTATGGAATGATCAGCGTCTTAAAAGTTCAGATTCAGAATTGTCTCTTGTGTGCAAGATTCATTTGACTCAGTCATCATAGTTTCTGTCACCTTAAGCATTTTGGTAAACATGTCTGTTAGAATTTTTATTTTTTTAATTGCTTATCTAAAGACACTATTGCAACTTTTCTTAATTGCTTCATTAAATGGCTAAGGCAGCATTCACTTTTAAATTCTCTCCAACATATAACTTAATCTCTGTTGCAGTCACCGGTCCGATGGACCGCTTTGCGAGATAGAGACAGCTGAAAGTTACTTTATGGCTGTCGCTATTTCGAATAGGGGGCCGTTTTAGAAATATTTTTTTATGAATGGGTGAGTGTGCTGATCAGCATACTCGCCCATTCGTTTTCACAGACTCGCGACCTGAGTATTAGGGTTAGGCTAGTGAGAATTGAGGGTTAGGTTCAGGCTACGGGGAAGGGAGGGTTAGGGTCAGGCTACGGGGAAAGGAGTCTTAGGGTCAGGCTGTGTGGAAGGGAGGGTTTGGGTCAGGATGCGGAGAAGGGAGGGTTAGGGTCAGGATGCGAGGAAGGGAGGGTGAGGTTTAGGATGCGGGGAAGGGAGGGTTAGGTTTAGGATGCGGGGAAGGGAAGGGAGGGGTCAGGATGCGGGGAAGGGAGGGTTAGGTTTAGGATGTGGGGAAGGGAGGGTTAGGGTCAGGCTGTGGGGAAGGGAGGGTTAGGTTTAGGATGCGGGGAAGGGAGGGTTAGGGTAAAGATTAGGGAAGGGTCTGAGTTAGATTTTATACTCATCATTGAGAGATCTGCCCTTTGGAAATCGTGCCATTGTCAGGGGGGACCCACACGTATGAACGCATAAAACAATAAAATTCTCAAAAAATGATTTTTTTCTCCATGTCTGTAGAGACGATGTGACACAGGGACAATACATCGGCAGCGATTTCCGACCCTTTGCAATGCGTTCATAGTGTCACATCCTAACAGAAGGGTCTGAATTAGGTCATGGAAGGTCACCCGCTGGACGTAGACAGGACCTGGGGCTGGTGCAAATGTTGTGATGTAAACAGTCCTTTGTTATGCCTGTGATTGGCTCTGGATCAAGGGGGGGGGGCACTTGCTTGGGCCATGCCCCTTACTGTAAATTAACTACATCCCTCCACCCCATCTCTCCTTCAACACGCCCCTTAGCCGTCACAGCTCGAGTGGCGCTCAGATCTGAACCCGCCGTGATCGCATGCGCTTCAGTTCTGAGCATGCACAGTAGATAAAAAAGTAGGGAAACGTCAAAAAATGTAGGGAAACGTCACGTCAGCTGGTGTTCAAGCCCCTCTAGGGGCCGTATTCACAGATCCGTTTTTATTACGTACGCAAATAGACGCACATGCGTTGAAAGGCAACACCCATGACACTCCCCTGGCATGGATGGAATTTCAGTGATTTACGCGTCCATAGGGCAACCTTAACTCTACAGGTGTCGTTACGTGCGTATTGTCCTTCCGTACGTGCGAATATGACTAACCGCGCACATATTAGTCCATTTAAATGCCCTCTCTACCCACTTTCACTAAACTACGCACTTACGGAAGACATGCACGCCCCTCCGTACGTATGTCACTAAATCTGATTTATAAATACGTGTGTAAAGGACTTCCGTGCCTAAATCCTACGTAGCTTGCATAAAAAAAGTTACTACGCAGTTCAAACGTACCTAAAAATACGCACGGAAAAAGTAGCAAAATCGTAAGTAGATCAGGCCCAGAGTCTTTTTTTTTTTTATACAATTAATGTATTCAAGAAAGAAGAAAACACAATAAAATCCAGAGAGTTTCCCGGCACAGCCGGAGTAACCATGACATCCACACAGTAATGAGGCCGCATCGTCTGTGACATCATCACCATCGAACCTTTCGAATCATCTGCACTAATGGCCTTTGCGTTATGCACAGACATGCGGCAATCTGATAGAACGCACGTCCATCCGAGTGAGATGAAGTATGACAGCACCAATTACATTGACGGATATGTTCGTACAAACGTTTATGAACCAAAACATCATCTAAATACAAGGTTTAGGGTTATTTGCACAGGCCGGGCTGTCGGATTATTATATATTGCTCCATGTTTGCAGTTTGCTCAAGTCAAAAACTTTTAATGAGGTTTCTGTTCGAGAGGTTTCTATGCGCATGAGAAAGAGGCGCCAAGCGTCCTGGAGGTCGCGGGATGAAAAATGACCGTGTGTTAGCGTGTGCAGCGAGGAGGAAGCGGTGGTAGACGGGCCAAGCACTGCAGTATCATTCACATGGCGCAGACATGACACACAGGAGGGGCGGGTCCATAAGCAGCGATTAGAGCGTGCGCAAATCACAAAAGTGAATGTTTTCAGATCCCACCGCTTGGAAAACGTCCACTTTTCGTTATTTTGGATCCAGTCTCAGGCAGTGAATATATTTACATTGCATGATAACTGGATCCTGTTTTACCCTCTTTTCCCTGCGCCAAGCGCGTATCGGTGAAACTCAGTCGGAACACATTCGACCGGGTGTGGGTCCCCGCTAAGATCGGCCCTATTTCCCAGGCAGATTGAGCTGGCTGGGCAGAGCCGTAACTAGAAATTTTAGCACCAGGGCCCCCAACCTTGCATTAATAACCAGTTTAACCTTTAAAATGAACTTACTGGTGCCCCACTTTGACTTTGCGCCCTGTGCGACCGCCCCTATCGCACACCCCTAGTTACGGCCCTTTGGCTGGGATATCGATTGCTGATGCCTTGATGAGGTATAGCAATCGATCTCCGGAGCACTGAACACGGTGCTCTGATAGGTAAGTGTAAAACACTACCCCAACCCTTCCCCTAATTCTAACCCTAACCTTCCCCTTCCATTACCCTAACATTAAACCTGCCATACCCGCAGCCNTGACTTTGCGTGCGACCGCCCCTATCGCACACCCCTAGTTACGGCCCTTTGGCTGGGATATCGATTGCTGATGCCTTGATGAGGTATAGCAATCGATCTCCGGAGCACTGAACACGGTGCTCTGATAGGTAAGTGTAAAATAAAACACCAACCCTTCCCCTAATTCTAACCCTAACCTTCCCCTTCCATTACCCTAACATTAAACCTCCCATCCCCGCAGCCTGACCCTAACCCTCCCTTCCCTGCAGCCTGACCCTAACCCTCCCTCCCCTGCAGCCTGACGTTAACCCTCCCTTCCCTGCAGCATGTCCCTAACCCTCCCTCCCCCGCAGCCTGACCCTAACCATCTCTTTCCTGCAGCCTAACCCTAACCCTCCCTTCCCCGCAGCTTGACCCTAACCCTCCCTTCCCCGCAGCCTGACCCTAACCCTCCCTT
>WWET01003600.1:79802-94424 GCA_011038615.1 Limnodynastes dumerilii
TTTTGAAACGGCTGTTTCCTCCCAGCCAATGAGACACAGCAATCCATCCACGGAGCACCAAAAGCTCCATGCTCCGAAATGGTAAGTAAAAATAGTCCCCCACTCCTTTCCCTAATTCTAACCCTCCCCTCTCACTACGCTAACCCTCCTTTCCTGGAAGCCTGACCCTAACCCACCATCTCCCGCAGCCTGACCCTAACCCTCCCTCCCCTGCAGCCTTACCCTAACCCTCCCTCTCCTGCAGCCTGACCCTAACCCTCCCTCCCCTGCAGCCTTACCCTAACCCTCCCTCTCCTGCAGCCTGACCTAACCCTCCCTCCCCCACACCCTGGAGAGGTTACTGACCTTTCCCTGCGGTCACAGCGGCGGGATATCTGCGGCGGAAGTATATCGGAATGAGAATAGGTAAGTATGCCGATCGGCAGTCACCCATTCTAAAAAATTTTAAAGTGTGCAGCATTCGAAATAGGGACATCCGAAAAAGGAACTTTCGGATATCCATATTTCGCAAAGAAGATTTTCTAAGCGGAGACTGACAACGGTTTTTAGGCACATTATGGCCATAGGGCTACCTTATCTTACCGGGCGTAGTTTCCTTCTTCAGAAGGTTTGGCCCAGGGCACGGAAATGTCATACATGCGAAGGGCGTGAGCTACGTACGGAATTTGGGACTGCACTGACGTTCATTTTGTTTCCGCTGTGGAGGACTTACGAGGAAAGCGTCTAATTATTACACTTTATTTAAAGAGTTTAGGAGAATTTTTAGTTTTAATGGATAATCTGAAGTAACGTAACCTTGTGGACCTGAGATTCTGTGTTATGAGCACATTATCCTCCCAGACACATCCCAAGTACATTATATCTCAACCCGTCTGCGAGCTCCGGAGATCATCGCCATAGCCACGGAGCGCCGAGACATTTCATGTCGCCTTCAGAGCACATCAAACACGTCTCCATTTACCTGACTCAGAGAGGAGAGGGAGCCGGAGAGGTGAGAGAGAGGAGAGAGCCGGAGAGGTGAGAGAGAGGAGAGAGCCGGAGAGGAGAGCCGGAGAGGTGAGAGAGAGGAGAGAGCCGGAGAGGTGAGAGAGAGAGAGAAGAGAGAGACGGACAGGTGAGAGAGAGGAGAGAGCCGGACAGGTGAGAGAGAGGAGAGAGCCGGAGAGGTGAGAGAGAGGAGAGAGCAGGTGAGAGAGAGGAGAGAGCCGGAGAGGTGAGAGAGAGGAGAGAGCCGGAGAGGTGAGAGAGAGGAGGGAGCCGGAGAGGTGAGAGAGAGGAGGGAGCTGGAGAGGTGAGAGAGAGAGAGAAGAGAGAGCCGGAGAGGTGAGAGAGAGAGAGAGCCGGAGAGGTGAGTGAGAGAGAGAAGAGAGAGACGGACAGGTGAGAGAGAGAGAGTGAGAGTGCAAGCCAGAGAGGTGATAGAGAGAGAGCAGCAGAGGTGAGAGAGAGCGAGCGAGAGAAAGAGAGAGATGGAGAGGAGAGAGAGAGAGATGGAGAGGAGAGAGAGAGAGATGGAGAGGAGAGAGAGAGAGAGAGCCGGAGAGGGGAGAGAGAGAGAGAGAGGGGGGGGGGAGNNAGAGACACAAGAGAGAGAGAGAGAGACGGAGAGGAGAGAGAGAGAGAGAGAGCCGGACAGGTGAGAGACGAGAGAGAGAAAGAGAGAGAGAGACGAGAGAGACAGACAGGTGAGAGAGTGAGAGTGCAAGCCGGAGAGGTGAGAAAAAGGGAGAGAGAGCAAGAGAGGTGATGGAGAGAGCGCCGCAGAGGTGAGAGAGAGAGCCAGAGATAGAGAGAGATGGAGAGGAGAGAGAGAGACACACGGAGAGGAGAGAGAGACGGAGAGGAGAGAGAGACGGAGAGGAGAGAGAGAGAGAGACGGAAAGGAGAAAGGGAGAGTCTCTCTTCTCTATGTCTGCAGCCCATGACAGATGTCTCTTCCAGGCACAATAATAAAACCCGGAGTCTTGTACCTTAGGTGACACTTGCACAGTAAGTCTGCAAAAACTTCCAGGGATTACAAAGGGACTTAGAAGCCAGATGGACGGGGGATTAAGCGCTGTGCCACGGAGAGCTTTCCTGGCCTAAGATGTCAACAACTTGTTCAAGTTAAGATGAAGAATAGCAAGAAAATAAATCACTTTTCCCACCACAAAACTCCAACATCTGTACTAAGCCCTCGCCGCCCGCACAGCCTCCAAATTGCGTCTGTTGGGAAAGGATTGTTTATCGCTGGGGAATACAAGAACTAGGACACAATGGACCAGGGCAGATTGAGGATATTCATTAAGGGGAGAAAATTATGATTCATTTAACCCCTCCCCTTTTATTAATGACTGTTCCCACTATACCACTCTCTCCCCACTGCTCCCTCTATACCACTCTCTCCCCACTGCACCACTCTCTCCCCACTGCTCCCACTATACCACTCTCTCCCCACTGCTCCCACTATACCACTCTCCCCCCACTGCTCCCACTATACCCCTCTCTCACCACTGCTTCCTTTATACCCCTCTCTCCCCACTGCTCCCTCTACACCACTCTCTCCCCACTGCTCCCACTATACCCCTCTCTCCCTACTGCTTCCACTATACCCCTCTCTCCCCACTGCTCCCTCTATACCCCTCTTCCCCACTGCTCCATCTATACCCCTCTCTCACCACTGCTCCATCTATACCCCTCTCTCACCACTGCTCCCTCTATACCACTCTCTCCCTACTGCTCCCTCTATACCACTCTCTCCCCACTGCTTCCTCTATACCACTCTCTCCCCACTACTCCCTCTATACCCCGCTCCCTCGATACCCCTCTCCCTCCACTGCTCCCTCTATACCACTCTCTCCCCACTGCTCCCACTATACCCCTCTCTCCCCACTGCTTCCTTTATACCCCTCTCTCCCCACTGCTCCCTCTACACCACTCTCTCCCCACTGCTCCCACTATACCCCTCTCTCCCTACTGCTTCCACTATACCCCTCTCTCCCCACTGCTCCCTCTATACCCCTCTTCCCCACTGCTCCATCTATACCCCTCTCTCACCACTGCTCCATCTATACCCCTCTCTCACCACTGCTCCCTCTATACCACTCTCTCCCTACTGCTCCCTCTATACCACTCTCTCCCCACTGCTTCCTCTATACCACTCTCTCCCCACTACTCCCTCTATACCCCGCTCCCTCGATACCCCTCACTGCTCCCTCTATACCACTCTCTCCCCACTGCTCCCTCTATACCACTCTCTCCCCACTGCTCCCTCTATACCACTCTCTCCCCACTGCTCCCTCTATACCACTCTCTCCCCACTGCTCCCTCTATACCACTCTCTCCCCACTGCTCCCTCTATACCACTCTCTCCCCACTGCTCCCTCTATACCACTCTCTCCCCACTGCTCCCTCTATACCACTCTCTCCCCACTGCTCCCTCTATACCACTCTCTCCCCACTGCTCCCTCTATACCACTCTCTCCCCACTGCTCCCTCTATACCACTCTCTCCCCACTGCTCCCTCTATACCACTCTCTCCCCACTGCTCCCTCTATACCACTCTCTCCCCACTGCTCCCTCTATACCACTCTCTCCCCACTGCTCCCTCTATACCACTCTCTCCCCACTGCTCCCTCTATACCACTCTCTCCCCACTGCTCCCTCTATACCACTCTCTCCCCACTGCTCCCTCTATACCACTCTCTCCCCACTGCTCCCTCTATACCACTCTCTCCCCACTGCTCCCTCTATACCACTCTCTCCCCACTGCTCCCTCTATACCACTCTCTCCCCACTGCTCCCTCTATACCACTCTCTCCCCACTGCTCCCTCTATACCACTCTCTCCCCACTGCTCCCTCTATACCACTCTCTCCCCACTGCTCCCTCTATACCACTCTCTCCCCACTGCTCCCTCTATACCACTCTCTCCCCACTGCTCCCTCTATACCACTCTCTCCCCACTGCTCCCTCTATACCACTCTCTCCCCACTGCTCCCTCTATACCACTCTCTCCCCACTGCTCCCTCTATACCACTCTCTCCCCACTGCTCCCTCTATACCACTCTCTCCCCACTGCTCCCTCTATACCACTCTCTCCCCACTGCTCCCTCTATACCACTCTCTCCCCACTGCTCCCTCTATACCACTCTCTCCCCACTGCTCCCTCTATACCACTCTCTCCCCACTGCTCCCTCTATACCACTCTCTCCCCACTGCTCCCTCTATACCACTCTCTCCCCACTGCTCCCTCTATACCACTCTCTCCCCACTGCTCCCTCTATACCACTCTCTCCCCACTGCTCCCTCTATACCACTCTCTCCCCACTGCTCCCTCTATACCACTCTCTCCCCACTGCTCCCTCTATACCACTCTCTCCCCACTGCTCCCTCTATACCACTCTCTCCCCACTGCTCCCTCTATACCACTCTCTCCCCACTGCTCCCTCTATACCACTCTCTCCCCACTGCTCCCTCTATACCACTCTCTCCCCACTGCTCCCTCTATACCACTCTCTCCCCACTGCTCCCTCTATACCACTCTCTCCCCACTGCTCCCTCTATACCACTCTCTCCCCACTGCTCCCTCTATACCACTCTCTCCCCACTGCTCCCTCTATACCACTCTCTCCCCACTGCTCCCTCTATACCACTCTCTCCCCACTGCTCCCTCTATACCACTCTCTCCCCACTGCTCCCTCTATACCACTCTCTCCCCACTGCTCCCTCTATACCACTCTCTCCCCACTGCTCCCTCTATACCACTCTCTCCCCACTGCTCCCTCTATACCACTCTCTCCCCACTGCTCCCTCTATACCACTCTCTCCCCACTGCTCCCTCTATACCACTCTCTCCCCACTGCTCCCTCTATACCACTCTCTCCCCACTGCTCCCTCTATACCACTCTCTCCCCACTGCTCCCTCTATACCACTCTCTCCCCACTGCTCCCTCTATACCACTCTCTCCCCACTGCTCCCTCTATACCACTCTCTCCCCACTGCTCCCTCTATACCACTCTCTCCCCACTGCTCCCTCTATACCACTCTCTCCCCACTGCTCCCTCTATACCACTCTCTCCCCACTGCTCCCTCTATACCACTCTCTCCCCACTGCTCCCTCTATACCACTCTCTCCCCACTGCTCCCTCTATACCACTCTCTCCCCACTGCTCCCTCTATACCACTCTCTCCCCACTGCTCCCTCTATACCACTCTCTCCCCACTGCTCCCTCTATACCACTCTCTCCCCACTGCTCCCTCTATACCACTCTCTCCCCACTGCTCCCACTATACCACTCTCTCCCCACTGCTTCCTCTATACCCCTCTCTCCCCACTGCTCGCTCTATACCCCTCTCTACCCACTGCTCCCACTATACCACTCTCTCCCCACTGCTCCCTCTACACCACTCTCTCCCCACTGCTCCCACTATACCCCTCTCTCCCTACTGCTTCCACTATACCCCTCTCTCCCTACTCTCTCCCCACTGCTCCCTCTATACCACTCTCTCCCCACTGCTCCCACTATACCCCTCTCTCCCTACTGCTTCCACTATACCCCTCTCTCCCTACTGCTCCCTCTATACCCCTCTTTCCCCACTGCTCCCTCTATACCCCCTCTTCCCCACTGCTCCATCTATACCCCTCTCTCACCACTGCTCCCTCTATACCACTCTCTCCCTACTGCTTCCTCTATACCACTCTCTCCCGACTACTCCCTCTATACCCCTCTCCCTCCACTGCTCCCTCTATACCCCTCTCCCTCCACTGCTCCCTCTATACCACTCTCTCCCCACTGCTCCCACTATACCACTCTCTCCCCACTGCTCCCACTATACCACTCTCTCCTCACTGCTCCCTCTATACCGCTCTCTCCCCACTGTCCTCTCTATACCACTCTCTCCCCACTGCTCAATCTATACCAGTACTAGTCACTACTCTAACTTTTTTCACTCAGTAGGCACTGAAGGCAGGACAAAGTTCGCACGAGAGAGGGGAATGGCAAAGGACACATGTGAAGGTCTGGATCAGGCCCAGTGACACGTGGATACAATTGCAAGTGGGTGTGGCTTATTACAATGTACATATATGCGTGTCTACAGTCAGCGCACCAATCCAGGCTTCCGAACCGTTTATGTTATCAGGAACAAAGCTTCACCTTGGCAGAGAAACTGAAGGAGATGGGCACAAATTTAAATGTGCAAACTGGATAACTCAACTCTAAATTAGAGTTTAAAAATCAAACTATTCATTATTTGTGTGCAATAAACAGAATCAACCAGTAATTTACCAGCATAAAAAATGAAATACATTTGCTCTCCTCGCATTGCAACATACTTAGTCTGGGTGCAGATTTGGCACTTTTGGTGCAATTACTCCCATATCTGGATGACATCAAAGACATCAGATAACGAATCCCGTGGGGTTATGACTTGTGATACGCCCTAAATAAAAAAATAAATAACTGAATAATCAAAATCAAGGCTGGATTTTTATCAGCCGCGCTGGAAACTCTCAGCCTCACTTTTCTATAATTGCTCGTTACAAAAGATTGCGCAGAGAAGGACGGCTCATTCAGAAGCGTTGTTAATTAGTGATTGTATACTGTTTTCAGTCTGGGCTAAAAATACCCAGCGAGCGTTCATTTCTCCACACCGAGCAGGCGTAAAAATAAGAGCTAAAAGAAAACCGCTCTCTGTTCAACCGTTTAAAAAAAGCAACATGAGGGATAGCGTTACACGACATAAATAGACAGAAATATAGAACGGGTTGTAAAGCGGAGATGCTTTATATGATTAGCTGGGTGGGTACAATGCATACAGTTACAGTATTGCAAGCTATAGAGATTGCAAACATTGACTGAAAATAAAAATCAAAGTCTCCCAAAATGATTGGGAGACTTACAAATCAGGAAGACCTCCCGGCTCCCGGGCTAGACGCTATCGATCAGATTCACACCTAAGAAGCAGCAGCTATTTTTTTATTTATCACCGAAGAGTTGAATAAACTTTTAGAGATAGGGGAAGGGTTAGGCTCTGGAGAAGGGCGGGTTAAGGTTAGGGCCATGGAAGGGGAGGGTTAGTTTTTAGGATATTCTTATATACAGTTTAGTTATACATGTCACTTCTCTGCTCCAAGCTATACATGTTACTTCCTTTAGTCTTTCTCTGCATGTTGTGTGACACAGGCCATGCACCATTTTAGTTGCTCTTCTCTGCTCCAAGCTATTCATGTTACTTCCTCTAGTCTGTCTCTGTATGGTGTGTGACACAGGCCATGCACCACTTTAGTTGCTCTTCTCTGCTCCAAGCTATACATGTTACTTCCTCTAGTCTGTCTCTGTATGCTGTGTGACACAGGCCATGCACCATTTTAGCGACTCATCTTTGCACCGGATTCACAGATCCGATTTTGCCTGTTTTTGCGTGCGTCTTTTTAGGATCGGAGTAACTGCGCATGCGTGGTAACTTTTTCCAAGCAAGTTATGTGGGGTATAGGCACGGAAGTCCATTAGGCGCGGATTACTGATGCGCGCTTAGTCACATACGTAGGGAGGGGCATGGTTGTAGAGCCGAAATTCTTCATTTATAAATAAAATGTAATGAGTGATGCAGAGGAAAGTGACGCTTTCAGAACTATTTTTCTTCCATTTGTGTTGCTCTTAATTACACAGCCCCTTCCCTTTCATCTCGAGGACACGGTTTTCTAAGAAAAACACAGGCCTGCGCCGTAATGAAGAGCCCCCAGCGGTGTAATGTGATGTGTGTCTCATCTGCGGACAGTATTAACATATCACAAGGAATTAAACGGCTGGAACAAAATTGCAGAACAAGATTCACCAGTGAGAGAATTACAGCTGTTTCCAGACAGCGAATATTTCTGGGGAAAAACAAAATAAAATAAAATAAAAAAAGATTTATTCATGTGCAGAGGGCGAGACATCGCTCCAAGGAGATCAAATCTGGTAGAAACACCAGCATTGTATAGGACGGCAGATAAGAGCCACACGGCCCATCTACTGCAGCCATTTTGAATTTCTAAATGCGTGATGACCTCACACACTATGGGGTTTGACCTCGGGGACCGTATCCAGACTTAATAACGATAGTCAGCTTGTGCTGTGTGTGTAAGGTGGCATTTGTTTGCGAACTGCGCAGATGTTACGCATCGGATCTCAGTGTGCACAGAGCGGATTCAGGCACTTACTCAACTCCGTACGACAGGGGGTGACAACACTCCGTACGCGAGAGAACACACAATGTGGGTGGGGGCAGGCATTTAAATTGTACAGTGTGGGCGGGATTGGGCACTTACGCTAAGTCCGCACAACGGTACGCACGGAGAAGTTAAGGTAAGGCTACGGTTGCGAAAGTCAGCTAAATTCCGTAAGTGAGATTGGAGGGTCAGGGGAGCGCACTCTGCTATCTACGTGCGGACATTTGTGCGTACAGAATGCACTTAAGTCTGAATACGGTCCAGGGACTGTGATCCAGAGGCACGCGCAATTTATAGCGCAGGGGGCGTGCCATACATGCGGGCAGCAATAGTGGGTGTGGTGCGTGTGATGCGAAGGCGAAAGTACATCTGGATGGCTATCAAGTAGCGTATGCACAGAACAGCTGAGCCTAATGCTGCGACGTGATCATATACACTTCACAAGTGCTGGATAGTTACGCTGTAATGTAACGACAATTAATGCTATGAATAGTGAGACGAGTTTAATAGCAATGGCCCAGATCCAGAACAACGCTTGTGAGCGAATTTACACGTGGCGGAGACGTAAAATCGCCTTTTGGTAAGTACTGCGCATGCGCACCATAGAAAATACGCTCAGTAACTTAGCGTAATTGTGAACTTGTGGGCCATTCACGTATGTGTCACGTCAATACTTACGTGTGGGCGTGCCAATTTTACGTGAGTCCAAAATACGTCTGAAATACGCTATGTAGGCGGGGGTTTGTATTTAAAGTGTACAGTATGGGCGTGCTTAGCTGCGTAAATACGTGTTGCCCGTACGTACGTGTGCGTATGACTGCGGCTACGTTGGCAAAAGTTAAGGTATGGTTTGGAAAGCGGATCTTGACAAAATACATACATTCAAGGGGTGTGCCGAGGGGAGTGTATAGAAGGTACGCACACGAAAATACGCTACGCGAGTAAACGTACGGCAAACGTAGTTCTGGATCTACTCCAATGTCACTAAAAGACTTTTAAAAAATCTGTAAAAAATGATGAAAACATAAATATTTCTATACACGACCTGCGGCTGGTGCAAATGTTTAGACGTAAAAAGAGCTTTATCCCGACAGTGGGCCAGATCCAGACCTCAGTACAAAAGCGTATTTACGCTAGCCGCCGTCGTAAAATCGTCTTTTTTGTATGTGCTGCGCCAGATGTTACACAAAGTAACCCTAATCGGTATGCAATCTCCAGTTAGAAAATCTTAATTTCGACATTTTCTATTTATACCGCTAAATTGTGAAATTTCGCATTTCAAATTGACCCTATTTAGAATTTTCTGTATTGCTACATTGTCCATTTTCGACAGTTGCTTATTACTAAACATGTATATTTCGATTATATTTGTATTTCTAATGGTTTAATTTCGCATGATCGCTATTGCGAATATTCCTAATTCGAAATGATCTAATTAATAAATATCTTTATTTCGAATATATCTTTTATTATACAATAAACATTTCGATTGCTTCATTTTATAAATGTTTCTATTTAGAATATTCTTTAATATTACACATCTATTTTTCAAATATGCTTCATTCACTATTGCTTTTATTTCTACATATATAATCAATAATTGTTTCTATTTCGAATGTCTGAATGGCGAATTTTTGAATAGCGAAAGGTATATTTGCGAACCTATAAATATATGTATGAACTGTGATTTTCTTAGCGCGGACCCACTTCCCTCTAATCAGACGTACCTTCAGCGTAAATACGAACGTAGGGGCGTGTCTTCCATATGACCCCCGGAAACACGCATTGTGAGCGGAGGGAGGCATTTAAATTGCACAGTATGGGCCGGGTTAGGCCGTTAAGTGCGACAATCCATTACGTACGTCTGGACTTACGCTTGCAAAAGTTAAGCTAGAGTTTGGTACTCGCAAATCAAGAAAATGATGTACGACCGAGGGAAGTGCCGGGGTAGTGCCTAGTACTGACAATAGCGTCCCGTACGTATCAGAACTTAGGTCTGGATCTGGCCCAGTGTCCGCATCAGGATCGGGGGCATTTGCTTGTAATCGCATCAGGATCGGGGGCATTTGCTTGTACTTCGACTACATCCCTCCCCCCCATTCCCTCCCTCAGCACGCCCCTCAAAACGTAAGCCGCTGTCGCCGCTCTAGTGGAGGTCAGATCGGAATCGGCGCTGTTCTGAGCATGTGCAGTAGAGAATCGCATCCCGCCAGCTGGCGGACTCTCACCTCTGAATCAGGACCTTTATCTGTTACCCCGCACTCGCCTCAGCTCCTATCTCTATACATACGGAGACGCACACCTGACTTATGGCGTGTTCTTTTTATTCCCCCTCAGACTGTTACTCCGCACTCGCCTCAGCTCCTATCTCTATACATACGGAGCCGCACACCTGACTTATGGCGTGTTCTTTTTATTCCCCCTCAGACTATTAAATACTGCTTCACTCCTGACACCACAACCATTACACCGAGATTAAGGTTACACACAGTATCTAACACTGATTAATGAACAGTAACAGGATATAAAATCCCCCGGGGAATACAGATTGTGTTATAGAAATAGAGTGTGACACTGGTGAAATAACTCAGCAATAATAAGCATACGTTACAGATTAAATGCACACAATTCCACAAGGTTTAATGCCCGCTCCGGGAGCTGGATTATTAACGCTACAAGCGGATAGTGAGGGAGGAAGGAAAGATGTCCCCCAACGCCACGGAAAACATAGCGGAAAAATGGTCAACGGGCCCGATCCAGACTTAAGGTCGTACACAAGTGTAACTAAGTTGCGCACTACTAAGTATAACGCCCTCCCCCTCTCTGTGTTTCTTTCCGATGCGCACGCTCAGGTATAGTAACGCGCGCCATTACGGGCAATCCAAAACGAAACACAAGTCGTCCTGAAAACGCTTGTCCTCTGAGGGGCGTGTTGCGAGAGAGACATGGTCAATGCACAGTAAGGGGTGAGTCCAAGCAAGTGCCCCAGATCCAGAGCCGAACGCGGACGGAAAAGAGAGCAGTTTACGTCAAACGTTTGCCCCAATTCAGACCCTCCAACATGACCCATTCCATTAGGTGCAAAATACTCTGTTCCGGAACTCTCAACTGTCAGTTACTATGGTGACCACATTTTCAAACATCAGTTAATTAATTAAATCCGGGTGAGTGACAGTTGGAAGCTCAGGAGTGGAGTATTGTGTACCTGGTGGAAGGGGTCATGTTGGAGGGTCTTCCCTTGTGTTTGAGTTTTTTATTTCAAATGCAATACTAAAGCTATGAAATCGCTGCTGCAGCAATGAGCAGGTGTCGAATATATTATATATACAGCAACAGAAAAATAGTTTCCATCATTTTCTGTTGTTTCAGATAAATGTATTATTTTGCATAGTTTTAGTGCATTTACACTGCGAGAAAAGAGCTTGCGCTATTCCTAACCTCCATTCCCAGAATACATTGCAATGTACTACCCTGCACTTGTGTAACACAAATAGCCACAACGCTGCATTGTGATTGGCTGTTCTGTTCCTAAACACTACGTGCCGTAATCGCATGAACCTCCACAGCTGCTCAGGACCTGAATCAGGTTCTCGCACGTGCGACAAGCTCTCAGCTTACCGAATTGCGCACAAATCCGAATCAGGCCATGTGTGTTTCACCTCATCCATGGCTTAAATAAATGATCACATGACAGGCAATGATTCCTCTAATTGTCTCATGTGACACTTCCAATCCTGTCACATCGCTGGGAGTGGATGACAAACGCGCCTCCCCAGGGAAGGAAAGAGAAGAACGGATCTTGCGCCCACGTGGCAAAGACAAGGCGCCGTGACAAGACTCTGACACGAAACGCTGGTTCCAATTCACTTATTTGTTTTCTTCCTCACAGGCTGTCATTTATGAGTTTAGGTTTCTTTACTATGACAACAGGAACATGATTTCAGATTCTTAACTGCTATGACAACCACAGGCGCATGACACGACGCACTGAGCACAGGATACTCCTGGCTCCTCCCCCAGCTATCACATGGTACGCTGAGAGATTTCAGTTCAGCTGCTGATTATACTACACGGAGTTTACTGAATCAGGGGAGAGGTGTGGCCCTTTATCTACTCAAAGGGCCACAAATAACCTTTTATCAAAGGTCAAACAATACATTTAAAGAGAGAGAAACACTTATAACTGACACCCAGCAGCACCTTACACAAGTGACACAAGCAGCCCTCCATGTTCCGCAGCCTATACCTTACCCAGGGTTGCCGACTCTATCGGAATATCCGGGAGACTCCTGAAATTTGGGCCGTTCTCCCGGGAGAGCCGGCAAACCTCCGGCATGCCCCCGACAACCATGAAGTCATCAAGTCCCGACCACCCCTTTAACACCTGAGATCACAATGGTGATTGACAGGGGTGGGGCTTAATGATGCCCTTTGCATAGATCACGTCATTAAGCCCCGCCCCCTCACAGTAATCTATGGCTTCCCTGCATTACCCTCCATGCTCTGTGCGTATAATAGCGCTATTCTAGTCGTCAACTGAATTCTCTATACTGGATCCGTCCACACGTGGCCTCTTGTAGATTTTTAATTTTTTTTTACCCAGGCCAATTTAATTTGCCAATCCGCCCCTGGAAACAATCAGCTGACATAACACACGTAGAGGGGACTGAGACAATAGGTTCCTGCAGCCTCAGGGGCACCAAGATTAAACGCTTTTATTGCCCGTCCACTAATTCTACAGCAGAACGAAATAATTACAGCGATAACAACGTTCCGATATTGGTAACAAAGGGACATTTGTGTCTCCCAGCTGACGGACGTGGACCCTGCAGCTAGCGCATGATCAATCTAGGAATAGATTACCGCTGCCTATCAGCTTACAGTGAAGTGCGTGAACGGGCTTCATTTATCGACCGCGAATGGATTAGACCGGGCTGGTGGAGGTCGGAATAGAGAGCGCAGTGAGAGATCTATGGATTGAGCATTGATTAGGCATGCCTGCCAGCCGTCCCAGGGAAACCGAGGAGAAGGATCTATTCATTGGATATAGATTGGGGAGAGGGCGGAGAGGGTCCTGAAGGAACTATTTTTCCCGCTGGATTCAGACCCCTGCGCAGCGCATGTGCCGTAAATTGCGGACCCACATTGTGGATGTGGTTTGTTTAATTCAAAAGGGCACACACCGGGTCCTCTGGATGGCATTCAATTGTAGTTTGTTGCAAGGCAGCTAAATTATCTAGTACATTGCGCAAGTGTAGTGAGAATTAACCGTTAAAAACGCTATGAATAGTGCGAGCCCTTCCGTGGACGTGTGATCGCACTAATCTCTAACAATATGAAGGTTTTTCTTTCCAATTATTTTTCCTTTACTGTGTATAGAAAAGATTTGACAGCAAAACTATTCCACCAGCGGCGATGACATAACTAGTGTAGTGCATTCGCTGCATGAACTATACACGGCCAGTGTGTGGAGCAAATGATTTACCCTACAGCTTGCTTTTTTATGTCTCTGTTCAGCTCAGGATTGGGTGTACTTGCTCAGCCACGCCCTTACTGTACATTCTCTACGTGCCACCACCTGCAATCGCCGACACGCCCCTCAGAAGTCAAGCCGCTGCCGCCGCACCCCAAGCGCGCAATATTCTGATCCGCAGTGGACGCGATTAAGTGCTCTTCGGTTCAGTGCAGACGCAGTAGAAAATCACGCATGTCACCCCTGGATCGGAGCCCCTGTGTGTGGGTAATTCTCACATTAGAGTTGCTGCAGATGGCCATTTACAAAATTGGACAGACTGGATGGACCATGGCCCGGATCTGGGGGTTCTGTAGGTGGGTGCAAGTAGCGGGGAGTATACGCCCCCTGCACTCCCTGCTATCAGTCATACGGCCGCAGGCCTAGACGTAACGGGGCTTCCCCCGCTCCCGGTTACACTCTCCGTAACGAAGCTCTGATTGCTGAAAATGGGACATCCGAGAGTTACTTTTTGGATGTCCCATTTTCAAATACTTACCGCTTTTGACTTTTTTTTAATGAATGGGTGAGTGCGCCGTTCTGTATACTTCACCCTTTCACTCTCGCAATTACCGTTGTCCTTCCGCTGTCTGCGATATCCCTCCGCTGCTGCTCGCCAGACCAGGAACAGGTGAGTAAGGTCAGGCTGTAGGGGATGGAGGGTTAGGATTAGGCTGCAGGGGAGAGAGGGTTAGGGTCAGGCTCCAGGTGAGTAAGGTCAGGCTGTAGGGGATGGAGGGTTAGGATTAGGCTGCAGGGGAGAGAGGGTTGCTCGCCAGAAACAGGTGAGTAAGGTCAGGCTGTAGGGGATGGAGGGTTAGGATTAGGCTGCAGGGGAGAGAGGGTTAGGGTCAGGCTCCAGGTGAGTAAGGTCAGGCTGTAGGGGATGGAGGGTTAGGATTAGGCTGCACTGCAG
>WWET01003600.1:151035-162939 GCA_011038615.1 Limnodynastes dumerilii
TACCCTGCAGTCTAAGCAATCTGTCAGCGGCTGACCGTTTAAAACAGCGATCGGAGTTCCATGGATGAGTGCATGTATGTATAGCGCCGTAGCGCTCAGCACTCGTATATGGAGCGCCAAGCGCTGTTTCAAGCCTCTATCAGGCAGCAGTCCCACCCCCAGACCCGCCTGGCTCCTCCCTGTCCCGCCTATCCAGACCCAGGCCCCTGCCTCTTCGCTATGGGGCCCCGCCATTCCACCCCGGCGTCTCCGGATTCTGTCCCAGCATGCTCTAACACACTGACATAGCCAATCCCTTACAGAGCATGCTGGGCCTTGTAGTTCCCCAGCGCTTGGAGACAGAGACAGGTAAGCCAGGCCCAATCTACAATCTCCAAGGTACCCCCAGCGCCACATGGGTCCACGAGGATTGAGTCTCCGCCCACAAATGACCGTATTTGGGCAAAACTCTGCCAAAATAGGGAGAGATGGAAGATATGCCACAGGATCAGCACAAAGTCTGACCCTAAGGCAAGGTATAAAACTTAATGATCATTAAATCAGATTACTTCAGACTGGATGGGCCATGTGGCGCTTATCTGCCCTCACTTCCTATCACACATAATCCCAGGATGAGATTTTCCTCTATATCCTGAGCGCGTGGGTCGCAGCCTCATAGTGGGACTTGATGATTTGATAATACCCACAATGCAATGTGATTAGTCATAGTGTTGTGAAGCGGTTGTTTGGGGATCCGTAAAATCATTCCTCCAGCCACACCCTCGCACAACGGAAGTAGAATTATTGTCTATGAATTGACAACGCATTGAGCCTAGCCTTAACCCTCCATCTCCTGCAGCATAACCCTAACCTTCTCCTTCTATAAAAGCCTAGCCTTATCCCTCCATCTCCTGCAGCATAACCCTAACCTTCTCCTTCAATAAAAGCCTACACTCAAAACTCTGCCAAAATAGGGAGAGATGGAAGATATGCCACAGGATCAGCACAAAGTCTGACCCTAAGGCAAGGTATAAAACTTAATGATCATTAAATCAGATTACTTCAGACTGGATGGGCCATGTGGCGCTTATCTGCCCTCACTTCCTATCACACATAATCCCAGGATGAGATTTTCCTCTATATCCTGAGCGCGTGGGTCGCAGCCTCATAGTGGGACTTGATGATTTGATAATACCCACAATGCAATGTGATTAGTCATAGTGTTGTGAAGCGGTTGTTTGGGGATCCGTAAAATCATTCCTCCAGCCACACCCTCGCACAACGGAAGTAGAATTATTGTCTATGAATTGACAACGCATTGAGCCTAGCCTTAACCCTCCATCTCCTGCAGCATAACCCTAACCTTCTCCTTCAATAAAAGCCAGAACGGACAAATTCCATCCAAAGTCTGGATCCAGTACGAGCTCTTTAAGGGGCATTATAAAAAAAACCTGTCCTGAAAGATCCCCTCGGTCATCAATACCGACAGCGACCAGAAATCCGAGCGACTCCGCGCCGGGTGGCGGTAAATCAAATTCCTTCTCCTGGACCTGCTCCTCAGATGGCGCTCTACAGGTCTCACTACGGAAAAGAATTCTTCTTGTTCGCTGAATTCCAAATCAATGGTGCGTTTTGCAGCAAACATATTGTGAGATAATTAAAGTGAGCCGTCCCCAAATCTATCAATAGAGTCATTAATGAAATATTCCCGGGGACATGCATTAGGTTAATGAAAAGTCACAGGAAAGTTATTGTTGGCTTGAAGCGTAGGGGAGAACCGCGCAATTGTTTCCATCTACGCTTCTCGCATGACAGAACACGACACAGCATAGATGACCCAACATTGAGACTCTCGTTGTATAACATTAACACCGCCTATAACAGAAAAGCCTTGGGAGCGGCGAGTGGCTTATTATATATATAATATTTCAACTGTTTTAGGTTACGGAACAGATAAACGGACGATACTGGTTAATACGCAGCGTTTGGGCCATTGTCCGTTGTATACATGCACAGTATTCAAATAAAGTTATGATAATCAATTTTGCAGTGGATTCGGGACAATCAATAGCTGCTGAGCGCAAGATGCAGGACCGCGGTATCACAGACCCCCCCCAAGACCAGGCTCTCGCTGCCCACCAGTGATGAGGTGAAGGTGGGGGCTACCCACGGGACTCGTCAGTTATACTTCAACCCGTGACATTATGGTCCTGTAATGAAGTCATTATTGATATTGTGTATGTACATTAATTTAACCTCCTTGCATCACATCCACAACCTTTGCCGATGGCGACAAGACGTCGGAACGCCGCTAACCCTTTCATGCCTGGTGGTACATCTACAAACAGGAGAAGAGGAGAAAACAGCGGGTACGTAACTGGAATGCAATAAAGTCAATTGCAAACACTTAATTTTGAGCAAGTCTGGATCCACTTCAATCCGCTTTCGTTTGGATGGGTTACAACAAAACTTGGGGTGCGAACGTAGAACGCAAAAACAGCCACAATCAATCCAGATGCTCACAAAATACCTTGCAGCACTGATTCGATGGGGAAGATCCAGACCTACGCCCGCCCGTGTTTTTACGCTATTTGTACTTACTGCGAATGCACGCGGCAAATGTTACGGAAAGGAACGCTGAGCGTATAGGGCCTTGAGCGTACCAGCTTCGTAACAACGCAAAAAGGGGTGTGCCTGCCTTACGGAACCTGTAATTACGCTTCGTGGATGGGGAGAGGTATTTAAATCGTGCAGTATGGGCGTACTATCTGCGTAGGTCTGGATCAGGCCCGTTGTGTTCAATATTGCACATAGGTTTGTTTGGCGTTGCGCACGGTAAAAAGTCAGTTCTGCGGACATTAGATTAGAAGCTCCGGCGGTGAGGATTCCGATGTGAACGGATAAACATTTTGTGATGACTATATGTTGCTATGTTACTATATTCTAATAATAATCCCTTTAATAGAAGATTTATATATATTAGCAAAAAGATAACGCACCATCGTGTAACTATGTCCAGAGAAGTCATCACAGTAAATAAACCCAGGAAAAGATCAGGAGAAAAACGCTTTATTGTAGATCAAGAATTCAAAATGGAAAATCTTTATTACTAATCTTGTTACCAGGGACGCGAGCTGGAATAGCAGTAATAGACAACTAATGTATATATATATATATTTTTTAGATAAAACTGGACTCTGATCGTAACGTCACCTCTGCTGTGGAGGAGTAACGATCACACCGTGTACTTAATTCTGGATCTGGTCCAATAATAGCGCTAAAAACCTACTAACTGTATTATAGTACTGGAGAGGTTAAGAAGGACTTGAGCAAAGACTTTGTAATAAAAAAGGAGGTAAAACCTCTGAGAATGCAGCCTATCCAGTCACTAGGAGCCAGTGACATCACTGAGAATGCAGCTTATCCAGTCACTAGGAGCCAGTGACATCACTGAGAATGCAGCCTATCCAGTCACTAGGAGCCAGTGACATCACTGAGGATGCAGCCTATCCAGTCACTTGGAGTATTTGACATCACTGAGAATGCAGCCTATCCAGTCACTAGGAGCCAGTGACATCACTGAGAATGCAGCCTATCCAGTCACATCACTGAGAATGCAGCCTATCCAGTCACATCACTGAGAATGCAGCCTATCCAGTCACTAGGAGCCAGTGACATCACTGAGAATGCAGCCTATGCTGTATACACTACATTATAGAGACAGAATACCAGCGCTGGAGGAGTTAGATGAGGAAGGAATATTGCTCCTATTGTTGCAGGGAAGGACGGGGAAGCCGGCATTTTTTCCATAACTTGCAAGCTGACATCAAACCATGAGTTCAGATAGAATCGTGTCACAGCCAATCTCCAGCAAGCGCGGCCAACAACTAACTTTACTAAACCACGGAAAAGTGGAGAAGCTGCCTATAGCAACCAGATTCTAGCTCTCTCTTTCCTATTACATACTAGAGAATGTTAACTAGAATCTGATTAGTTGCTATGGACAACACCTCCACTTTTCCGCAGTTTAGTAAATTTAGCCCTAGGTGTTGTGAAACTTCAAATCCCAGCATGCTCTGAGAGCTTTCAGCTATACAGATGCTTCTAATCGCTCTAATGTGTGTGATTAGCTTTAGAGTCTAAAGGCCAGATTTACTAAGCTGCGGGTTTGGAAAAGAGGAGATGCTGTCCCTAGCAACCAATCAGATTCTAGCTGACGTTCTCTAGTGCAGTGATGGCTAACCTGTGACACTCCAGGTGTTGTGAAACTACACTTCCCATCATGCTTTGTCAGGTATCTGCTATGCTTTTTCAGTCAAGGCATGCTGGGACTCGTAGTTTTACAACACCTGGGAGTGTCACAGGTTAGCCATCACTGCTCTAGTGTGTAATGGAAAGTGAGAGCTAGAATCTGATTGGTTGCTATGGGCAACATCTCCACTTGTCCAATCCCGCAGTTTAGTAAATCTGGCCCTAAGACAGATACACTTAACTCTAGGACTAATACAAACAGTACGGAAAAAAAGTGATGATGCCCCTGAACCCATCCAGCAAAAAATAACACTCCTCCATGAACTCATCCAATGATTTTAAGTCCTCACCTTTTTTTTGTGTCCCACCAACCAGGGTTGCCGACAGGATGGCATACAATTTACAGACCGTAAAAGCAACGTGGTTATATGAGCAAATGGGCGGAGTTTTGACCCGCCACAGCGTTTGGACTGACCCGGGGCGGGTCATATTTTTTCCGCTTTTGGGATTCTAAATTTTATTATTGCATTTAAAACTCCCAGAAGTCTCAGGATCTGATGAAGTGATCAAAAAAGGTAGAGAACGCTAGAGCACAAGCTACTACGTATGGCAAATCCGCTGATTACCCAGCTCACAAGTAGATCGGTTAGAAAGCACAATATTTTGCTTATTTTGTGAGTTACAAATATCCAAAAATGTGTTCGGTGCCAAATGTTAGGTATTGAGTCTACTTGGATGACCTAAATGGGGATCGCAGGCTAAAAAAGGTAGTGATAAACCTTAAAACGTGGGACAATAATAAAGATATTTATTCATGCTCTCTGATCAAAACATATATAAACAGTTAGGGTGTGTGCCGATCAATCTATACACATATAATCACACTTTCTAAAAGTATCGATATCGATGGGTGACAACAAAAAAGATGTATATATTGCACACTATTTGACAAAATAAAATATGTAAAAACAAGCTATTTAAATTGTGAAATATATATATAATAATCAGAAATAAAATTACGCATGGGCAGTTATAGATGTAAATGACATTCACAGATATAAAACAGATATAAAAACAGATATAAAGTTTATAGAACAACTCCATTAGAGTTTGTTTTTACTTGCATTTTTGAACATTTTAGTGGTTAGGTAGGGGTTATCTGTGAATGTCATTTACATCTGTAACTGCCCATGAGTAATTTTATATATATTTCACAATTTAAATAGCTTGCTTTTACATATTTTATTTTGTCAAATAAATAGTGTGCAATATATACATCGTTTTTGTTGTCACCCATATCGATACTTTTAGAAAGTGTGATTATATGTGTATAGATTGATCAGCACACATCCTAACTGTTTATATATGTTTTGATCTAATCAGAGAACGCAGCTATAGATCTTTAATTTTTTGTGAGTTAACAAATCAATTCCTCATATTATTTTTATTATTATTAACTAAATATTTTTATTATTTCTTCTTAATCATTTATTTTTAAAGTCAGACGTAAGAACATATTTATCACAAAAATTGGATCTCAAATCTCCCCAAAACCAGAAGCCAAGTCTTATTTTCAGGTGTTGCGTATCAAAGTGACAGTGTTTTGTGAAGTTGCTATAACAGTGCAATTTACACCAATGCAGAGCGTGGAAATCAGCTGGCAGCTCCGTCTGACAGAAACACCGAGCGAAGACGTTTTAATCATTGCAAAATATCTGATTCATGGTCTCCCAGGGAACGCTTCTCCCAAGCATGTCCCAATTTAACATACAGATTTCATTTCATTTCCCTTTACAATCTCTCATTTGCTCTACAGCTCAGACAAATGGAGTACATAAAATATACAGGCTGTGTATAATCATCGTGACCCGTTGAGGAGGAGGAGACAGAGATGGGTTACCTGTCCTAATAGATCCTCAGGGGCAGTGATCCTGCAGAATTTAGCCACACCCCTACAACATGATTGGTCAATGCTAAAGAACTCCACACACCTTTCATTCTGATTGGCCTGCCCCAACCACCACTACCTTGAGGGGACATGAAATAACATTTTGCAAATGATTTCTGCCAACATCGGCAGCCTTTGTACCTAGATCACCAGGCACGATTCACACCAAGCGTATAACAAGCACACAAAATTACGTAAAAGCTGGCCCAAGAGTGTGTGAATACGCCTTAAATGTATAAAAGACACTTTCACCTCCCATCTATCCCGGTTTCACTTGTGTAGTTCGCCACTCCGATGATCTGTCGTTCGACAGATAACCGTTTCCGGAGAGCTCGCATTGTTCCCGTGAATGCTGTCTCTGCATGGAGTCCAACAGCACAGGGAAATTTTCATAAGCCTAACCCTAACCCTAACCCTTCCCTTCCCTTCCCACATCCTAACCATAACCATCCCCTAACCCTAATCTTAACCCTTCCCTTGCCATAGCCTAACCTTAACACTCCCCTAAGCCTAGCCACTCTCATCCTGCAGATTAACATTAACCCTCCCCTATTTAACCTTAAAAATTAACTAATCGACTCTCCTTTCAGCACTGTGCCCTGAGCGACTGCCCTTATCGCACACCCCTAGCTACGGCCCTGGTAAGAACATTCGGAGTGGTCTTTGCCTCCAGCCACAGGGTAAAAGTAACGGAGAGGTGGAAAGTCCAGGTAAATTTCCTTGGAGATAAATTCCCTTGGAGGAGCAGAGATGAATGACTGACCATCTGCAAAGCAACAATCGCACCTTAAAATTAAGGCTATTCCCACCTTCATCTCATTACTCTTCTCTCATTCTGCAGTGTAGAAAGTCCACCCAACCTCTCCCATCTGCCACAACAGTGCTCCACCAAGAGGTCACACCAGGTAGCACAATTTGGGGGAAATACTGTTGCATCATCTCCTTGCCAAATACAGGCCGCTCTATGGTGACACGGTCGAGTGTCAAACATTTACCTTCCCAATGGATGCCTGCTCGTCTCCCCTGAATCTAACAATGCCTGCTTGACAGTGACGCCCACACAACAACTCTTCACTCTGTGACACCTGTTCAACACTTCCAGACTCTACTATCACGCCCGATCTCCACTTCCAGACTCTACTATCACGCCCGATCTCCACTTCCAGACCCCACTATCACGCCCGATCTCCACTTCCAGACTCTACTATCACGCCCGATCTCCACTTCCAGACTCTACTATCACGCCCGATCTTCACTTCCAGACTCCAGAAGTTCATCTTCGGTTTACATTTAGAGTTAAGGTAAAGTTTAGGGTTAAGGTTAGGCCGTGGTTATGGCTAAGCTGTGGTAATAATCAGTGTAGGACTTTTAAGTGTTGGCAACAGTAAGGTCTATATAATAATACTATTATATTAGTGTTGTAAGTTAAAGAACCCTGTTGAGTTTATTTGTATCACATTTATACACTGTTAGACTAATGCTGACGAGAGTATTAATCCCGACCTATGAAGCTAGATAAATTTTGATCTAACTTTTCCATTTCATATAAAAAAAAAATCCCTTTGTCCGCTTTTGATAAAGACGTCCCATTGGTTCATCGGACAATGCACTCACAGAAGGAGAATCCAGGAGTGTTCAAAACAAAAGGAATACAAAAAAATAATAAAAAATAAAAAAAACCTTTCACGAAACGCCTGACAAAGCAGCAGAGTCCCAGACACGCTCTCTGCAGGACAGACAAGCCGCTGCGGCAGAGGAGACCGGAGATGCTTATTAGAGGAAAACTGATAAAGCATTTCCAAAGGCTAAATAATAGCTCTGCGATAATGAGAGCAGATTAAAGACTCTTTTCTGAAACTTATCAGCGCCCTGTAAACGCGGAGACCAGCCATAAATTGTCAAGAAACGATAGCTCTCCAAGGAAGAGGAATAAGAAGAGGAATAAGTGGCTGTTTAATTAAGTAATGTCTGATCATTCGTCAGAGCTGCACCTCTCGGCCCATGGACCCCAAATAAATAAATACAGTGGGGAAAAAAACACGTACATTGGGAGAGGTCACGGGCGGCTGTGTTTATAGAGGTAGGACTTGCTCATTGCCTCTTTTTGTATAATAAAATCATTTTGAGACATTACCATAATAGCATCTACGAGTTTTTAATGTCGCCATTAAGGACCTGGGTTCCCGATGTGACGGGGAACGGAGGAGATTGGTGCGATGATGACAATTTACATATGATTACCAAAACATATTTTTAGATCATCGTCATTGCGTTATGTAAGCTACTGATATATACACACGCCTTAATAGACCTGTAAAATAACACAGAACTCTTAGATCTAATATGGAGATGGCAACATTTTCACAAGATTTTAGATTTGTTTTTGTAGATTAAATTTATGACCCCAGACTGGGAAACGGTCACACGGATCGCTCCTTGTTCCTGTAGCTTTATTCTTTGCAAGCCATAATGTTTGGCCCAATACGACTAGTAAAAGGATTTCCCCGACTGATAAACTTTCTGCCTCCATCTCAACACCTACAGGACCCGCTCCAGGGGTGATCGTCCACCAGCTGACGTGACGTTTCTCTGCGTGATTTGCTACTGCACGTGCTCAGAACTGAAGAGCGCAGAGTCATGGCGGATTCAGATCTGAGCGCAACACGAGCTGCTTCGGCTTGTGTTCTGAGGGGCTTGTTGAGGGAGGGAAGGGACAGATGGCCAGATTATAATACCTACGTATGCTAATGTTTACGTTAGCCGCTGACGTATAATCAGTATAATTAGTATTTACTGCGAATGTGCGTGGGAGGTGTTACGTCGCGTAATTCTGAACGTACGTAACAGCCTAGTATTAACAGCGTAACTACATACAAGGGGTCATAACATCCTGTAATTACGCTATGGAGGCGGGTGAGGCATTTAAATTGTACAGTATGGACATGCTTAGGCGCTTATGTACGTGAAGCCTTTACGTACGTCCGTAGTTACGCTTTCAAAAGTTAAGGTAGTGTAAAACAACCAAAGTACGTACGAGTAAGGGGGGTGCATAGAAAATATGCTACGCGATGAAACGTAACGCACTTAGATCTGGATCTACCCCATAGTCAGTGTACAGTAAGGGGCGTGGCCCTAGCAAGTGCCGCCGATTCAGAGCCAATCACAGACGTAACAAAGGACCGTTTATATCAACCCATCTGCACCAGACCCAGGTCCTGTCTAAGTCCAGGAGCCGACCTTCCGAGACCTATGTCACACCCTTCTGTTAGGATGGGACACTTTTTGGGCATTACAAAGGGTCAGAAATGGCTGCCGATGTATTGTGTCTGTGTTAAATGTATGGTTTTACACAGGTGTAACTTTCCACCCGATTTCCTCTTATCTTCAAACTCTGGATCATGTGCACAGAGCATGTGACTGTATAATGTGTCATGGCTGAGGGGTGGATTTATCAGAGGGTGAAAGTAACGTCTATGATGCCACGATTTCCCGTTGAACGCTGGAAAAATTCTATAGTCCTACTATCGGATAGCCAGCCCTGATCATTGTACCAGTAAAGAGACCGGACTAAGGTAGAAATAAATGGCGTCACTGGATTAAGTGAGGATCGGTTTTTCTCAGACTCGCTATGGGTTGTATTCATACAAGAAGCTTCTGCTTATTAGAGGTGTATATTTACGAAATTATCTACTGCGCCTGTGTAGTGAGTTATTTACACGAGCTACTAATCTAAAAACGGATAGCTGGTTAGCGTCAGGACGGGTGAGTTAGCTGCGGATCTGTCCACAGCTAACTCACTCTTAGGTATGGTTACGGTCCATCATCTGTAAATTGTTGTGAGTTATAAAAACAAAATATTATACAATCAATACAAGTACGTTCGCGTAAACGCGCAATTGATCAGGTGTGTAAATTTGTCTCTAACATCACATCACATGATCTCACGCTCCTCCAGTAAGAGCAACGATCGGCTGCTGTTTGAGGCCACCTTTGTACCTCTCTAAACACATGATATTGCCCACAGCGGAATTACACGGTAAAATGTGGTTCACGAATTACAGCGCTCTCTTTCCAACAAACACATGTAGACTGCACATGGGCATCGAGAGACATCCACATGAAGAATGCTTCGTGACAGCAGACAGACGATTTCCAAAAAGCAGCCACGGCGACAGGTGAATAAACAACCTCCTTACCCTAATCTTCCCCTTATGGCAGCCTAACCTTAACCTTCCCTGTTTCGCAGCCTAACCCTAACCTTCTACTTGTTGCAGCCTAATCTTAATGCTCTTCCATGTCCTGCAGCCTAACCCAAACCTTCCCCCTACTAACTGCCTAACCTTAACCCTCTCCCAGTCCTCCACCCTAACCCTTCGTGTCTCCCAGTCTTTCCTTTCTTACTGCCTAACCTTAACCCTCCCTGTCCCGCAACCTAACTCTAAGTTACCCACTACTGGGAAAGGGAGATAGTTGAGACAGAGCTATTTGACACTTACTCGTTCCTAAAATTACGTTTTCTGGTACAGCCGCGGCGCAGATGTCTAACCGGCAACTTCATGACAACTAAAATGACAAGGGGAGGGCGGAAAGGGTACATGGAATAGAAAAGCAAAGCATAAAGCTGTAGAAGTCACACAAACATTTGTCTTCTAATTCAGATCCCATGTAAGGGATTCCGAGGATGAGAAGGGAAACAACGGAACTGTACTAAATAAAGAGCTTCCCAAGCAGATGTTCTATGACCAGGGCTCATATCAATATCTGACTTGTACGTGATCGGATTCCTGCGTAACGGAAGCCACCGCTAACCCCTCCCCTTGCGTGAAGAGAATTCCTTTGAAAATGGATAAAGGCCGCAGTGCAGAAGTCTGGATGACTGCGTAGAGCGAGGGGGCGTCAATACTGTACATTATATACCAAGTCCCGCCCAGTTGCGACCTGTTGAAAGGTGTCAGTAGTACAAAACCTCTTAATAGTTTAAATGGGTCGCAATGGCGATTCCAATCATGTAGCGCGCATATGCAGAAAAAGACGCCCGCTACCTGATCCAAAGGGATGTAAAATGGGCAAAATATCGGATCTCTGGATTCGGCCGCCATTAATATAAAAATTATACATTAACGCCTATATAATGACAATTTAGATCAATAATAACAGAAGATACATAGAGATTGCGCAATGGCGTTATCTGGCTTTCCCAATCGCATCATGTGACCCGACGCTTTCCCACAACAATGGTACATTGACGCAGAGCCGTAGCTTAAACTTTAGCATCAGAGGGCAAAAAAGAAAAAATGGCGCCCCCTGCAGGAGCGGAACGTGTTCGGCTCGAGATAGGGCCCTGAAGCTTGATGGGCGGAGCCCTGTTTCTTGATGGGTGGGACCGGGCTGAGCGCTGTTTTAAGCAGTCGGCCTCTGACAGCTTGCTTACAGTGCAGGGGGCCCCTTAGCAGCCGCACACTTTGCGCCCCCTGTAATTACACGCCGGGCCCCCAGTCTTGAAATAGGAAAACCTTTAAATCTTACTTTTTGGCGCCCCAATAGCGCTTTTTTTTTTGCCCGTCACGACTGCTCCATATTGCACACCCTAAGCTACAACCCCCGCATTGATAACGAACAGTGCTCTGGGTATAGCCGACCTCGCTCAAATCAAATTGTGGCGTATCCGAGCGTACTGCACTCACCACCAGTCTCTGCGTTTCCCGTGAAGGCTGCGCACACACGAC